>OZ012741.1:467163146-467242075 GCA_963859935.3 Lathyrus sativus | reverse complement strand
TCTGCGGTTAATCAAGAAGAGCGACTACAAGATTGTAGATCATCTTCATCAGACTCCCGTCGAAAATTTCTATTCTCAACTTGTTGCTGTGTTCTGAAGCGCACCGCACCGCATTACTGAAGGTATTAAACGCTGCCTACGTACCGCAAGAGATATCAGTGAATCAGCTAGAAGAGGTGGTAGCCCATGTTAATGCTGGCAATGGGCTAGGATTCACAGATTTAGAGCTGACTCCTAAAGGGAGAGATCACAACAGCGCCTTGCACGTCTCAATAGAGTGCAGAGGCACAATCATGTCGCATGTCCTGGTGGACACGGGTTCGTCGCTTAATGTGCTTCCGAAAAAGGCACTAATGAAGTTGGACACTCGTGGATTGCTTTGCACACCCAGTGATCTGGTGGTGAAAGCCTTTGATGGAACTAAAGCGCCACGTTTCGGAGAGTTGACCCTGCCGATTCAGGTTGGTCCGGAAGACATTCGACACGGTTTTTTATATCATGGATATCATGCCTGCCTACAGTTGCCTCTAGGTCGGCCATGGATCCATGCTGCTGGTGCCGTGACGTCCACGCTGCATCAAAAGCTCAAATATGCTGTCGGGGAAGCATAGTAACCGTCTGTGGTGAGGAGGACATCATGGTGAGCCACTTGTCATCCTTTAAATATGTTGAATGGACGGCGAAATCCATGAAACTCTCTGCCAAGCATTTGAAACCGTCAAGGTGAAAGAGGTAGCTCCTGTCGTCATAGAGAAGCAAGAGATGAATCTCTCCTCGTTCAAAGAAGCTCGGGCCGTCGTCGAAGCCGGTTCCACCCCAGGCTGGGGGCATGTTTTGGAGGTACCGATCAAGCAGAATAAGTTTGGATTGGGGTATTCTCCTAAAGCTGGAGCTTCATCTTCTTCGTCTAGCAGCTCGTCTCGTGGAAGGGGCCGATCCTATTTACCAAGGGCGGAGTGATTTTCGAAAGCATCAACGCGGCGTCTGAGGACAGCGGGGATAGCGATTGTGATCTTGACGCCTGGATTCAGCCAAGCAAGCCGGGCGAGCGTCTCGACAATTTGACATTCAAGGAGATTATCCAGCTGACAAGTAATGATTTGCTTTTTACAATCTTTGTACAACCCTATGTCCTGCCCGGGGCATAGTGGTTTTATTGTCAGGGCCTTGTTGGATTATGTACATGCATTTTGTTAATAAATCAAAGGCGTTTTCTTCGTACTCAAATATTGTGTTCTCTGTTATTCTTGTTTTATGTTTATTTTGAAAAACAGTAAAATGGCAACGGGGTTTGTGCTAACCTGCATATCCTTGCTTTAAACTTAACCCTTGTTGTTGCAGGATCCACATAACATACGACATCGACTCTGGACCCTCTACGGCTCACTACGACTTCGATTGCCCGATCTATCAAGCCGAGGATGAGATTGAGGAAGACGAAGACCTTCCAGAAGAGTTGGCCCGCTTGTTGAGACAAGAGGAAAAGGTTATTCTGCCTCACGAGGAAGATATTGAGATCGTAAACCTGGGTTTCTGAAGAGCTCGTCAGAAATGTCAGAGTAGGGCTGCGCTGCAGAATGATGTCAAGCATAGACTGGTCGAGATGCTTCGAGAGTATAGTGATGTCTTTGCTTGGTCATACGAAGATATGCCCGGCTTGACACAGACATCGTGGTTCATCGCTTGCCGTTGCGAGAAGATTGCCCTCCAGTCAAGCAGAAGCTTAGGAGGACGAGACCAGATATGGCTGTAAAAATCAAAGAAGAAGTCCAGAAGCAGTTGGACGCAGGATTTCTAGCCGTTACCACTTAACCCTCCGTGGGTCGCCAACATAGTGCCTGTACCGAAGAAAGACGGTAAGGTACGCATGTGCGTCGATTATCGGGATTTGAATAGGGCGAGCCCTAAGGATGATTTCCGTTGCCTCATATCGATGTGTTGGTCGACAACACAACCTAGTTTTCGGTGTTTTCGTTCATGGATGGCTTCTCTGGTTACAATCAGATTAAGATGGCACCGGAGGACATGGAGAAAACGACGTTTATCACCCCCTGGGGAACATTTAGCTATAAGGTAATGCCCTTCGGTTTGAAGAACGCAGGGGCCACTTACCAGCGAGCAATGGTAACTTTGTTTCATGATATGATTCATCATGAAATCGAGGTCTATGTTGATGACATGATTGCAAAGTCCCAAACGGAGGAAGAGCATCTGGTCAACTTATTGAAGCTTTTTGAGAGGATTAGGAAGTTCAGGCTGAGGCTGAACCCTAACAAGTGCACTTTCGGAGTGTGGTCCGGAAAGTTATTGGGGTTTATCGTTAGTGAACGAGGTATCGAAGTTGATACTGCGAAAATAAAAGCTATTCAAGAAATGCCAGCGCCGAAAACAGAAAAAGAAGTTCGTGGTTTCTTGGGCCGAATAAACTACATTGCAAGGTTTATCTCTTAGCTCACGGCCACTTGTGAACCGATGTTCAAGCTTTTAAAGAAAGATCAGGCGATACTTGGAATGAGGATTGCCAGAGGCATTCGACAAAATAAAGCAGTATCTTCAAGAACCTCCAATCTTGATACCCCCAGTGGCTGGACGGCCATTAATCATGTACCTGACGGTTCTGGAGAATAGTATGGGGTGTGTTCTCAGTCAGCACGACGAGACGGGCAGAAAGGAGCATGCCATTTATTATTTGAGTAAAAAGTTCACTGAGTGTGAATCTCGATACTCGATGCTGGAGAAGACGTGTTGTGCATTAGCTTGGGCCGCCAAACGTCTACGACAGTATATGCTCAATCACACCACTATGCTAATTTCGAAGATGGATCCGATCAAGTACGTCTTCGAGAAGCAGGCTCTTTCGGGCAGGATTGCCAGATGGCAAATGGTGTTAACAGAATATGATATTCAGTACGTCTCCCAGAAAGCTATTAAGGGAAGCGTATTGTCTGATTACCTTGCCGAACAGCCAATCGAAGACTACGAGCCGATGAAGTTCGAATTCCCTGACGAAGATATTATGTTTCTCAAAGCGAAGGATTGCAATGAGCCATTGCCCGGTGAGGGGCCAGATAGGACGTCTCAGTGGAAGTTGATATTCGACGGAGCGGTTAATTCCTATGGAAGTGGTATCGGGGCTATCATCACGACTCCTCACGGATCCCACATCCCGTTTACTGCGAGACTGACGTTTCCAGTTACCAACAATGAAGCAGAGTATGAAGCATGTATTATGGGTCTAGAAGAGGCAATTGATTTGAGAATCAAGAATCTAGACGTATATGGTGACTCAGTGCTTGTAATCAATCAGATTAAAGGGGAGTGGGAAACTCGTCAAGCGAATTTGGTGCCGTACATGAATTACGCCAGGAGGCTGCTTCCGTTCTTCGATCGAGTGGAACTCCATCATGTACCCAGGGCTGAAAATCAGATGGCTGATGCCTTAGCCACGTTGGCTTCAATGTATAAAGTCAATCTTTGGAATAAAGCTCCAAGCATTGTTCTTTCGCGTCTTGACAGACCGGCATTTGTCTTTGCAATCGAGGATGCCGCCGACGGCAAGCCATGGTTCCACGACATCCAGACCTTCCTTATGACTAAGGAGTATCCTGCGGGTGCGTCAACCCAGGATAAGAAGACTCTGAGGAGGCTATCTGGAAACTTTTATCTCAATCCTGATGGAGTGCTGTATAAGAGAAACCACGATCTCGTGCTACTCAGATGTGTAGATGAGAAAGAGGCAAGTATGCTCATGGAAGAAGTCCATGAGGGAACATTTGGTACGCACGCCGGCGGGCATGCCATGACAAGAAAGATCCTGAGAGCAGGGTATTACTGGCTGACGATGGAGTCGGATTGCTTCAGATTCGCGAAGAAATGTCATAAATGCCAGATTTATGCTGACAAAGTTCATGTGCCGCCGTGCCCATTGAATGTCATGTCCTCCCCTTGGTCGTTCTCCATGTGGGGCATCGACATGATAGGCAAGATCGAGCCCACTGCATCCAATGGTCATCGTTTCATTCTGGTAGCTATCGACTACTTCACCAAATGGGTGGAGGCAGCCTCGTACGCTAATGTGACCAAGCAAGTGGTAGCTAAATTCATAAAGAGGGACATCATCTGTCGTTATGGAGTTCTCGAGCGGATCATTACTGATAATGGTTCGAATTTGAATAACAAGATGATGAAGGAGCTGTGCCAGAGCTTCAAGATCGAACACCACAACTCATCTCCTTACCAGCCGAAGATGAATGGCGCCGTCGAAGCCGCCAACAAGAACATCAAGAAGATTGTTCAGAAGATGGTTGTGACCTACAAAGATTGGCACGAGATGCTGCCGTTTTCCTTGCACGGTTATCGTACGAAGGTGCGTACGTCGACCGGGGCAACTTCTTTCTCCTTGGTGTACGGTATGGAGCTGTCCTACCGTTAGAAGTGGAGATTCCTTCTTTGCGAGTTCTGGTTGATGTGAAACTCGACGAGGCAGAATGGATTATGAATCGTTTGAACCAACTCAGCCTGATGGACGAGAAGAGGTTAACATCGATTGCATTTGGTCGACTGTACCAAAGCCGAATGAAGAAAGCTTATGATAAGAAGGTGCGTCCTAGAAGCTTTCAGACGGGTGATCTCGTCTTGAAGAAAATTCTTCCGCCACACTCCGATCACCGGGGCAAGTGGACTCCGAATTACGAAGGGCCGTATGTCGTCAGCAAGGTCTTCTCAGGAGGAGCTTTGTTGTTATCCACGATGGATGGTGAAGATTTTGCATCCCCGGTGAACGCGGACGCAGTTAAAAAATACTTTGCTTGAAAGAGACCCGCTGGAAAAAAAGAAAGAGTCCAGGCAAAAAGGGGCATCCCGGCGAACCAAAAACAGAATAAAAGGTTCGAGCAAAAATTTTGGGATATATTGAAAAAATGTACACCCGCGAAGTCGAAAACCTACACTGGGCGGCTTCGGCAAAAAAGGGTATCCCGGTGAACTGAAAACCCGTAAAGGGCGGTTCACGCAAAAGTTAGGGATTTGAATAAGCAAATGACTGTGTTCCGCGTGTGGACTTTCATTGTTTAGTGGTTTGGAGGACCTGAGGGCCGTTTATCTGAATCAATCTCTTCCGAAGCTGAAGCGTCGGAGAAGTATCGAAGTCGAGTGGGTCTTAGAGGGATCAACTCATGGTGTTCGTCTACGCCTCGTTGCCGACATTTGTATATACTGATGTATATTTATGTTTTATTTTTGCGCGGCTTCCTCATTCCAGGAGTTTGCCTTTGTTGTAAAACATTTTTGCCCATTCAGGGGTTCATCATCAATAAAATGCAGATTATTCAGCAATTCTGTTTGCCTATTTAGCATTTATCTGTTTTGTTTGCGAAAGAAAACGCCGATGTTTTTGATAAAATGCGCATACATAAACTTACGGGCCTAGGCCCATTGATTGTTGAAACAATTAATTACCTGAATATTGTCACGAGATAATAACCTTGATAGGCCCCTTTGAGGAGGGTATCTTGTCTGCTTGTTTGTGTCGCAGGTGTGGCACCTTCCAGACGGTGCGCCGTGCGCATCCCCGAAGCAGGGCGAGTCCTCCTTCTCCAGCAGAGATCAGTGGTCTCTCCTCCGCAGAGTCTGAATGCGAGATAGTGAGCATTGGTATGGCTCTCCAGGCAGAGGATTCTCTTCTCCAAGCAGCCGCATCCTGAAGGAACGTCATCTTCTCAGCTGAGTCGCGCGCCGAAGCTCGTATGTCCCCAGCACCGGGTCACAAGTGCAGGTCTCATAGAAATGTTCGGGTGCTGAAGCTCGTGTTTTCCCCAGTAAGGTCGCCGAAGCTCGTGTTTTCCCCAGTAAAGTCGCCGAAGCAAGTTTTCCCTCAGCACCGGGTCACAAGTGCAGGTCTCGTAGGAAGCTGTTCGTACGCCGAAGTACGCAGTAACTGATGGTGCCAGACTGAAGTCTCCCGCGGAATTGAAATTCCCCACCAGAGCCGTATTCTCCTCTGAAGCCGGATGATTCCCTCTTCCCCAGTAGAGTGTTGGAACAGCTGATGTTGTATTCCCCTGCAGAGTTGTACTCTCCCCCGAAGTCAGATGATTCTTTCTTCCCCAGCGAAATTGAAATTCCTCATCAGAGTCGTACTCTCCAGTGAAGTAGAATGATTTCTCTCTCCACGGCTGAGTTTGCAAACCCCAAGAGAGCCGGATCCTTGGAAGCAGTTGAGACCGTGAGTGGTTTTCCCTAGCAGAGTATTGAACAGCCAATGTTGTATTGCCCCAGAGTCTTATTTTCTCCAGCGAAGCAGAATGACTTCTCCTTCCTCAGCCGAGTTTGCAGATGTCCAAGAGAGCCGAGTCCTTGGAAGTTGATCAGATCATGATTGGTTTTTCCCCAGTGGAGTGTGGAGCAGCTGAAGTTGTTTCCCCACAGAGTTGTTATCCCCAGAAGAGTAGCCGAGAAGGCCCCGCAGTTTATTCTCACGATTGACATCGGATTCCTTCAGCAGGTCCAAGTTCTCGTAGAGCTTCGTTCCCCTGCAGCAGATCAACTGAAGTGGTTTTCCCTGCAACAGTCAACGGAAGATCATTTCCCCAGACGGAGTCCAATTGATATTGGCGTGTCCACATTCTCCTCAGCAGGAAGATTCCTCTATCTGAGTAGTGCTTTTCTCCTTGACAGGAGAATTCCCCTTCGACATTTATTTTGCTGGCGGGATCGCATCATTGTGCATGATTGCATAACATTTAGCATAAACGCATAGCATTTCTACCGTGTGGGGCAGGGCGCCGAAGCATATGCATCATAAACATGATCTAGGTTATTATCATTCTTGTTTTACAGGTGTACCACCGAAGGATCAGTTGCTCAGGATGATTCCTGACATTCTCCCCAACGAAGTCTTCAGTTCAAGATGATTCTTGAAATCCGCAGCAGGGCCGTTTGCTCAAGATGATTTTTGAGATCCTCAGCGAAGTCTTTAGTTCAAGACGATTCTTGAATTCCTCAGTAGGGCCGTTTGCTTAAGGTGATTCTTAAGACCTCAGCGCAGTTTCCCGAGTTGTTTGCTTAGGATGATTCTTGAGCTCCCCAGTATCGTCCCCAGCAAGAGCTGCCCAGGAAGATTCCTGGAATACCCTGCAGAATAAAGTCTCCAGAATGGTTATCGGTTCAGGATGATTCTTGAAGGTGCCCGACGGAGTTGTTTGTTCAAGATGATTCTTGAAGTCCTTAGCAGCGTGACATGTTTGCTCCAACAGTGATGTCTAATCTGAAGATTGACTTCGTAAACGCCTGAAGGCGACATCAGAAGGTTCCTGTGGATTCAGATTTCCTTGTTGATGAATCAACGTGTGTCTGAAGACGAAGTTCAGAAGTTCGCAGATGCAGCTTTTGCGTGCAAGGTGATCCGTGTTGGCCTGAAGACCAAGTCAGTTGTCCTGAGGTGATGATTGATTGTGATCAAGTGAATAGTGTTCTTCTGACTGAAGTCGAAGACGTTTCTCCAGCTGAAGCGGAGTTTTGCCTGAAGGCAAAGTGTTTGAATCCTCGTAGAGTCATGAATGGCTCAGGATACCACTTCTCTGACTGAAGTCATAGATTTCCCAAGCTGAAGCGAAGGTGCCTGAAGGCAAGGTTATCCCCAAGGTCATGAGTGACCTAGGATTTATCTTTTTCGGACTGAAGACCGAAGTATATCCCTGACTGAAGTCACGGATACTCCATAGCAGAGGCGGAGTTGCCTGAAGGCAGATCCATGCATCCTTGAAGGCCAAGGATCATTTTCTTCAAACTGAAGTCGAAGATACCTCCTGCAGAGTTGCCGACGGGAAAAGTTTATATCCTTGGAGGCCAAGGATCCAATCTTCAGGAGTGCGTGAAGATCTTTTCTAGCTGAAGCTGGAAGTGGCCAGGGGCCAGGGTTTCATACAACTTTGATGCTGAAGTTCTACGGTGGGCTCAGTATGCAACAGTATTTGGATGTTCGTTATGGTTCTGAGGGAGAACCCAAGATCGAAGTATGCTTGGTTAAGTCTCTCATTCCCAGCAGAGTAGTTTCGAATACGCAAGTGTACCTTCTGTTCCATTTACCAGGGGTGAACCCTAGGTCAGAGTTGTTCAGTGTTGTATTTTTTCCGACGGCGAGGTCAGATCATGTTTGTGTTCGACGGCGAGGTTGAATGTTTGGATTTGGCGGCGAGGTCAGATAATGTTTGTTTGACGGCGAGGTCAGACTCTTTAAATTCCCAGCTCAGAGTGATGTTTGTACGACGGCGATGTCGAGTGTCTCTCAGAGTGATGTTTGTTTCTGGCGGCAATGTCAGATGTAATTCTCCAGCGGCGATACAGGGTATTCTGGTTGTCTGACGGCGATGTCAGATGGTTTAGTCTTCCAGCGGCGATGTTGGGTGTTGTGGTTGTCTGAAGGCAATATCAGAAGAAGTTAACGTGGATAACTGACGGCGATGTTAGATAAGTATTTCTCCAGCTAGTTGTTGAGCAGCTAGTGTTGCAGTGTTCGAAGGTTTGTTCTCCGCGGAGTATCGCGTGCTCGTGCAGTTGGCAAATTTTCGGGTTTACCGGTATTCAACCGTCTCGCACCTTGATTGGTTGAGAGCCGTTCGCTTCTCACCCAGTCAGGTTCAAGCCGTTTGAATAGGGGCAGCTGTTGCACCCCAAAATTTGACCAACATTTATTTACCCATCAAGTGTTTGAAGGTTGATACCTTCATCAGAAAGTTCAAGAGATCCTCAGAGAAATTGGTTGAAACCAAGGTTGTGTGTCTCATAACTTGAGAGTTGTGGGAGCTCCTCAGATGATTCTGAGACTTTGAGAATGAACTTGAAGCTTTGGGAAAGTTTATGAGATGTCTTGAAAGCCATCATGAAGCCCAGAGAGGTCATTATGCAAGAATTCAGAAGATTCAACCATGACTGGTGGAATTAGGGTTTGACTGGGTCAACCCTAGGTCAACTGAAGATTTGGAGAAGGTTGAGACCTAATCCAAGGGCCATGTGATCATGGATTGAAGTATTGAGATACTATAAGGATGATTCCTAGACCAACTCATCATGATTGAAGAGTTTGAGAAGTTTTGAGTTAGGGTTTCTAAGGATTGTCAGTGAAAAAACCCTAGTTTGATCCCCATCTTCCAGGCAGTTTTAGCTCAAGATGTGATTGATATCTCATCTTACCCATAACATGAATGTTGTAGAGCTTATTCTTAGCTTTAATTTGAGTGGTAGAAGTCCTTGATAGGATGTGCATAGCTCAAGTTATGGTTTTGACAAATTACAGGTCATCTAAGGTATGTGAATCTGGGTCCTTGAAAGTCACCCAACTTGCAGACAACTTTTGCCCTAGTAGGATGATTCCTATGATCTCTTGGTCAACATGAATGTTGAAGAGCATCTTCTTATCTTTCTAGAGAGTACTAGAAGTCCTTGATAGGATTTGTAGAACTCAACTTATGGTTTGAACAAGACAGGGGTATTTTGGTCATTTGGAAGTTATAGGTCATTTTAAGCAAAGGCCGTATCTCCTATTTCCAAGCCTCAGATGAAAAAACTCAAAACATCAAAGTTGTTCAAAATGTCATTTTAAGCCTAGAAAAGGTGTCATGATTTGTTGGAAAAGCTTGTAGCAAGGATTTTCAAGAATGGTTGAAAATGAACTAAAAATGTCTTATAAGTTAAATGAATCCAAGTTGGAAATTGGTTTGGGAGATGTACAAATCCAAAATAGGTCATCCAATATGTCATTTTGAATCCAAACATCATTTTAAAAACAATGGTTCAAATAGATTTTTGATTTGAGGTCTTAAAATAGAGGTTGCTTTGTAATTTTGTTTCTTGCATCTTAAGGAACCCATGAGAAACTTCACATAAGGCAAAACCATGCTTGTTTTTTCACACATTCCTGTTCAATATCTCTTGTAAGGAGATTTTGGCACAAAATGAGAAGTCTTAAGGCATGATATGAGATGATACCACATATCACTTCATGAGAAATTCTAAAGCTTTCTAGCTCATTCTAGAAGCTCCTAGATGATTCCATTGGTTGTTATTTAAAGAGTGAGCCAGAGTGAAGAAAAAGGTTGGTGAAAGTTGGTGAAATCAGTGGTGAAGAGTGAAGGAGAAAGTGGATTTCAAAGTTTCTTCAAAATCAAGCAAGCTTCCATTTCTTCATCTACAAGCTCTCTTCCTCAAGATTCTTGCAAACAGAACCATATCCACCATTAGAGGATTCCTTGGAAGCAATTACAAGCCTTGAAGCCATCTCTAACATCACTCACCATCATCATTTGACAGGTTGGTGTTCTTCATCATATCTCCATATTTATGTGCTTTCTGTTAGATTTCTAGGTGTAGAAGTAGCATGCTAGGTTAGGAGATCATGTTCTGAGAATTAGAGAGCTTGGCATAAGGTTTCATGGCAGGTCACGATTTTTTCAAGATTCAAGAACAAGCTGTGTATGGAGTTTTAGTGATCATGTTATGGTTTAGATTGGTGAGGGTAACATATAGAACAGGATTATACCATTAAATTGAAGCTCTAGCAAGGTTGATGTCAGAAGAGTATGGTGAAACCCTAGCCTTCGTGCCCTCTGTTTGGGATCTACAGGGAGTGTTAGCAAAAACTAAGACCAGGAATGGATTCCTTGTGATTAGTAGATCATTTTAGGGTTTTGAATTTTTCGTTTTCATCAAGTAACCATGGAGAACGACCGGGTTGAATATTCGTGCATGAGCCCTGTTAAACCTGAAACCCTAATGGCATTTGGAGAAGACGACGCGAGCACCGTTGGATCATCCTGGTTATTTGACTTGTTAATTCCATCCAACGGCTGCGATTCAAACGAGAAAACGGAGGGAGAGTCCAACATCAAAACGCTGCGTTTGAGTTAGTGATGAGTCCTGGGCCTCAGAAAATCTTGATACTCACACCCCCTCGCACGGCCCAATCCCATTTTTAACTGAAGTTTGTTGCTATTCCCACCGAATGTTTATCTTTTTCTTGTAATTGTTTTCAATTAATTTTTCTGAATGCATGGGCCTAGCGAAGTTGATATTCGCACCACCCCCTTTTAGGCCCATCCAGAATAACAACTGGGCGCAGTTATGTTTGACACCCCCCATCCCCTTTTCTTTTATTTTCTTACTTTAATTTCCTTTATTTTCTTGTTTGTAAATAATTCATATAAAATTGAAAAATGATTGTTTTTCACTGCTTGTTTTTTCTATATGTTCATAATTTTGTCTAGAAAAATATTAATAAATAAAATTGGCATTTTATTTTTTTTTTAATATTTTTAGTATATTTTCCATGTAAATAGCTTTTAAATAGGTTTAGTTTGATACTCAATTTTGTAGAATTTCTTTTAGGACCTTCCCTTAGGATTTTTGAGCCATTCTTGTTGGCATAGTTAGATATTGAATCATAGTTTCCCATAGGCTTTAATTCATGATTTTTAGGTTAAAATTTGATTAGTTTGTTTAGGCTAGCATTAGCATAACAAAATTAGGGTTTTATTCAACATAAGTAGACTTAACAATTTTGTTTTGGGTTTTTAGGTCAAGATTAGAATATGGGGAATATATGGGTTAAGGGTAGGTATGTATAGAATCCCCTAGAATTTTACTAGAATATTATATAGTATTTTAGTATTTTTAATTGATTTTTGAATGTATGGTTAGTATGTGTGTTGCCTTGTGAGCATTGTATTTTGGGTGCTTGCTTGTTTTGCTTTCTTTTGTGCTTGGTTGGCCTTGTGGAGCTTGATGGAGCATTAAGGAGCATTGAGAAGCATTTGAAGATTGAAGTTGAGCTTGGAGGCTTTAGTCTTAGGTTTTGCTTTTGTTTTAGGGATAGGATCAGGATAGAGCTTAGTTAGATAAACTTCTTTCTCAAACATGGATAGTATTCTTCACATCCATTCCTCCCTGTGATTCAAAGTCCTTCCAGGGTATACACCTCTCTCCTTTGGAGGGATTAGTGTTATACCCAGGAGGTAGAACTTTTGAGGGAACCCTTCATTTGATATTGAACCCTTATAGGTCACCCTTGGTGATCAAATAAGCAGTTCAATATCCCCCAGCTCATCCAGTAGTAATTTTTCTCTGTTTGATTTTGTCTTGAGAGTTGTCAAAGCCTGAGCATGAAGATGAAGACTTCATTGAAGATGGTTGAAGAGGATGAATCCTTGAAGACTGCCATTCCAGCTGAAGCTTGAAGAGCATGAAGATCAAGTTGACACTTGAAGATCCCTGAAGATGGTGAAGCCTGAAGGTGGAGCTGATCAAAGAAGTTAAAGGGAGAAGATGAGTTGATACTCATGTTGTAAGGTTGAAACCTGGAAAGCAGTTGATGATTGAAGCCTGAAGACTGAGTTGCTGCTGGAGGAGCTGAAGTTTTCTTCTGTTTTCTTTTCTGTATTGTGTGTTTTGCTTGATTTGTCTGTTGCATTAGATTAAGTCCATCTAGGATAAGTTCAGTCTAGGAGCATGATTGCATTAGAGGTTGAGTTGCTCCCTCTGCTTGTATTGTTATTGCGTGGCTTTGCTTGCGGGTATTCGGTAGAGCCCAGCTCCCTTGCCCATGTGTTTTGTTTGCCTGATGGCATTTCATTTCTTTTATCTGTATGACTGCAGTTTACTGTTTATTGCTTGATAGCATGTTGTTTATTTTTCAGTATGATTACTGTTATTTCATGACTGGCTTGAGGTCGAGACGAGCTTGTGGAGGCTGAAGCCCCACACACATTTCCTCCCTCACTTGCATTGCATGCATTTTACTGTTAAGCTGATGCTTTGTCTGTTTTGGTGTATCATTGACATGATCCCTTAGGACTCTCATTTCCTTTGATAAGGATTTGATGATAGACTTTTAGGTTGAAACCTATGCATGACAACTTCTAGGAGTTCCCTGTTCAAACCTCAACCATAGGATGAATCCATGGCATGATAACAGTAGGACTTGATAGTATCCCTCCTAGTTGGGCCTGTTCTCTTCTCATCTCAAAACAGTTTAAGATACAGTAATCATGAATGATTTCTTTCGTACGTTACGAGCCTTAAGCTATCTGAGAAAGGATTGTGGGAGAGTTTCTTTTCCACAGTCTGGATGCTTAGTATGGTACCCTTTGGGTGACATGCAATGCATTCACTCTCAGGTCATAGTCTCTAGTGCGGTTGAAATCGCAAACACAATAAAAAAACACTTCTTTCAAAACAGGAAATAAACCCGTAGTTTCCCGAACTACGTGAGCTCTGATCTCTCATACCTGTTGAGAGTACGTAGGCACAAGATGACGATGTCTTGGCGAGCTACCTTCCCCCATAATCCTTCGTAGGCCGAACTACGTTGACTCTGATTTCTCATTCTATGATGAGAATACGTAGGCATAAAGTGCGACGCTTTGCCGAGTCATTTTTCTTTTCTTTTTCAGCCAGCCTTGATAGGTAGATAGATTATAACCAACCTGTCCAAGTAAACCAACAAGCGAGGATCCCGTCGAGTACGACGGACGTGAGGGGTGCTAATACCTTCCCCTTGCGTAACCGACTCCCGAACCCAGACAATGGTTGCGATGACCTTGTCTTACCCTTGTTCGTCAGGTTTTTCCGATCGTTTTCTTTCCCGCTCTGAGGGATAAATAACGAAAGGTGGCGACTCTTCTGTCATGCCGACACCTTACTTTCGCGCAAGCGACATAATGTAACACGAGTAGTGATGTTTGACGTACTAGATCAGTGAAGAAGAAGTGAAATAAAATGTTTTGGGTCTTTCATTCAGGCAAATTTCGAATGAGAGTCTTAAGTACATATCATCTTTGTATTAAGGATGATACGTGTTTAAGGTTCTCGTTGTTTAGGGCTACAAATTCACCTTGGTTGGAAATCAAAACCAAAGTGAAATGTGGTTAAATTTTAGATTAAAAATAAAAGGTGCCGCTTTTAGTGAAATAAAAACATAAGCTGAAACTGCTGAGATTAGAAGCATGTATCTTGAATTAGTTTATCCTTCGGTTTTAAACTACAACCGGTAAAATATATTGTATATTTTTTAAAGAAAAAAATACATGACGTGTTCAAAAATTATACCTCAATTTTTCGAGATGAAATTGTTGTCATGAAATGTATTGTTTGTAGTAGTATCAAATGAACAAAAACTAATTTAAGACTAAATATTGAAACTTAGAATTGCAAGTTGCAAATATATCCACAACACCTTTAAAGAAAGCAAATTTAATTGCTTAAAGGAGCTTATAGGAAAAAGGAAATTAGCAAATATTCCTTCGGTCCCACAATGAGTAATCTTTTTAAAATAAAAAAGTATTTTAAAATAAATAATTTATATTAATTTACAATGTAAATTAATTTTTTTTTCAATTCTACCATTAATCATTACTATTTTCACAAATTCTAATACTTGATAATGAATATTTTTATAAAATCACTGTTCTCTCTTTCAATTATTCAGCACGAGTATAAATTAGGAGGTGCGATGAGATTTTAATTCATAATTGACTAGGATTACTTGCAACACAAATTAGTTAAGAAAGATGTTAAGTTTTGATGAAATCTAGCTAAGTTGGTTAAGCATTGAAACTGTGACGGTTATATAAGTTGCACTACCAATTCATGTAACTAATTCACTTACCAACCAATCAAACATAATACACCTTTCATTCATTAAACTCTTCTGTCTTATTCATTCTTTTTTAAGCTATCCCAACACAGAAATATGTTAACAATACTTACATACAGAAATCCTTTTGGTAATGAAGCTGATAAATTTTCTCCATTGATGAGAATACACAAATTTGCACATGCCAAACACCTACACCCTGTGTTTCCATGAGAAGAAAATTCATCTACTTCACCACTTAAGGCAACCCTAATTATTAAAATTAAACACAAATCAAACCTCTTTAAATATCATAGCTCTTCGCTATCCTAAGTGCTCGGTAACAAACGATTCTCATGTCCTTGCCTCAGCAATATTGTTGAGAATTTTTTGCGGCCGAGCACAAGAATAGTGAATTATTATTTTCGCTACTATGATCGATAGTTATAAGAAAAAGGAAATTAAAATTTAGAAATACTAAATTCGTAGATCATGTAGGAATAACTCCATCTTCATCTGAACCAATAACAGTAACACATTCCTTCTCCTCATAAAAATCTCGATCATCAGGACTCAGAAGTCGATTATGACCCTTTCCGAAAGATCTAATATGATCTTTGAGAGATCTCTTGTGTTTAAAATCCGAACCGCATGAGCAATACCACAACTTGCCACAATTCTTTTCATGAGTCCTCCAATCCCCTTTGACAGCAAATGCTTTCCCACATTTCCTACACATAAAAGGTTTAGTCCCATGTTTTCTTTTGTAGTGAGTTTGGAGAGTTCTAAAGTCTTTCAAAGGCTTAGCTCTTGGATGATTAATGTTGTTCTTGCAACCTTGAGCACAACAATAGCATGGTAGTCTTAGCATTGCAGCTGGTTGTGTTCCTCTAAGTGAGTCTGGTCCTTTCCTAAATTCAGATCCATGCCCCCACATATGCATCTAAAAATTGAAAACTTAATTATGTTGGTAGTAATTTGAGTTGGTTATTAAATAATTAAGAATACATGCATGCAAATATAATTTTCAAAGGGTTGCTAGCATGAATTATTTGACCTAGATATGAGCACAATTGTTGCAAATAATTGACAAGTCAAAATAAAAATTGTGATAAAAAAAAGCTACTTTGATTTGTAACAAAAAAAAAAGGCATACTATGATAGCTCCATGAATTAATGGTTAAATAAAAGAAATCTCTATTTGAAATCTGAGTTCTGTCTAAAGAATAAACAATTAATTAGTACAATCAAAAGAAGAATCCAAAGTTTTGAGTTGATTTCTAAAAGCCTCTTTGGCCTAAATGTAACACCTACCCATTTTGACAAATTAATTACTATGCCCCTCTCCTTAAAATTCCTAATTACAAAAGAAATTTTTTCACCCTCATCATCATCACAAATGTCAATTTCCATTTGTTAGTGAAAATTTCTATGACGATTTGATGTTGTAAGGATTGGTGTACTTCTAGTATATTCAGTTAATAGTGAAGTTTATTGCCTATAAAAAAAGTCTTATAATAGAGGCTTTTTCTCTCATAAAAATTATTGTTTCATGCGAAATCTCCATCCCATTTAAATTACAATAATATCTTTAATTAATATATTTTTTTTTTCAGTTTTCTTTATTAATAAGTGAAGCTACAAATAATTAAATAAAAATGATTATCACAGTGATTATTAATTAAGAAGAAACTAACCTGCATGTTGTTATACCTAGTGAAGGTTTTGTTGCATATGGAGCAAACAAACTGCATAGGTCCAATGAGAATCTGTGCAGGAGTTGGTATCCAAAACCTTTGAAAACTTTTCTTACAAATCTCTTGTTCTTTAACATGGAAAATCTTGTTCTCATCATCAAGATGTTCTTTAGGGTTAGGTAATCCAATATGCAAAGCCACAGTAATATTTTCTTCTTTCACATCAAAACCCTCCATTTTTGGTACTTCATGATCTTCCTCTTTTGAAGCCTTTGCATTTAAAATAGGAAAGAATTGAAAAGTCTCAAGAACAAGATCATTTTGAGTGGTAGAAAAAGATGATGATGATGATGAAGAAGAAGAAGTAGATGGTTTGAGCCACTCAATGAAATTATTGTCTTCTACATCACACTCCATGATATCCATATTCTTTACCTTGTTGAGTGAAACCAAAGCACTTATATTATTGATTAATTAATGAATTAATTAATTAAGGAAATTTTCTTTGTCTCATTGTGGACTTTTCTCACTTTTTGTTTCTTTTTATTTTAACCTTTGCTTTCTCTTTTTAGCTTGTTTCTTTATGGAGAGAAAAAAGAGAGTAATTAATGGAGTGGATTGAAAATGACATCCACAACATGTTACTAAGAATATTATAATACCATGAAACTAGATAATTCTAACTCAAATTTTCACAACATTTTACTAGTGGAAATAATGAACTAGGGTTTTCATTTGAGATAAATTCTATCATACGGTATATACAGTGTGAATCGTATTTGTGTTCATTCTTTTTAATATATTTGTATATCATGCGAATGTTAACAGAAGGCCCACCGTATCTCATACATTGACCTTAAACAATGATCTCAAATAAAGAGTGAAAGTAATGGGATTAGTTTTTGCTCATCGATACTTAAAAGAGAAAACAATTATTATGATGAAGCTATTACTAGTGTGAACTAGAGATTAAAAAAACCACGTATTAGCCAATGTGAAACATCACACTGACGAGTTTGTGATGTTAATATAGAAAATGTTTGTCTTTATAACCAAATCTTTTAAGATCAAGATGCAAAAACTCGTATTCATTAGTTTTAAAAAAATTATGTTAACATCATTGTTATTTCTAACCCACTTGTAATTAAACACCGGTTGAGAATAATAATATGTCAAGTGTGAATTGGAGTTTTATATTAATTATAAATGTAGGGAATTAAGTATTTATAAGTGGGAGAACTCATACACCTATCACCTTAAGATTTGGATAATTATGTGATGTTTCTCTCACTTGTGTTGTTTTTGACCCAATATTTATACAGCTACTCATGACCCATCAATACCAATATCTAAAATGTACTCCAACTCCCTTTTACATTTCATAATCTCAAAATATGACTTTTTTATAAGCAATGTTTAATTATTAGAATACAAGGGATAGTAAATACAAGAGACAATTTAATTAAAGAGATTCATTCCAATCATAGAAATTACAATCTGCACTATTTTTGTTTTCTATTACAAAACATTTCCATGAATGAAGTTTAATTGACTGTAACACTTATATTTATATACAATATGTTACTTGTAACTCAAATATTTAGCATAACAAATTAAATAACTTTTTAACTAAGTAACTAACTTGAATTATATCACAACATATTTCTTTATAATTTAAATTGTCAAATACAAACTAATCATAATCGATCTGAACTATTCATAATTTCTTTTTCAAAGTCAGGAATCTGTCGATCTTCAATCCTTTGATAAAAATGTCGGGCAATTGTGCTTCACTCGAGCAATGTCTTACTTCAAATTCACCTTGATTTATCTTCTCTCCCAGGAAGTGAAATCTTACTTCAATGTGCTTACTCCATTTATGCATAACTGGATTCTTTGCAAGATTGATGATTGGCTTCTTATCAATATGCAACACCAGAGGTTTCTTTACTTCGACCTTCATTTCATCCAACACAAATATGATCCAGATTACTTGACAAGTAGCATAGAAACCTAGTATATAATCAGCCCAACATGATGACAATGCCACCACAGGTTGTTTTCTCAAGCACCATGAGATTTGGACACCAAATACTTGAAAGAAATAACCAGTTGTGCTTACCCAATCTTCTTAATGTCCACACCAATAAATATCTGAATGTCAATTAATCACAACTTCTTTGCTTTTAGAATCTCGTTGAAATATAATTCCACAGTTTATTGATCCTTTTAGGTAACCCAGGATTCTTTTTACAGTTTTCATGTGTGACACCTTTGGTTCATCCATGTATATGCTTACTAATCCGATTGAGAAACCTACATAAGGTCTTGTATTGCACACATACCTCAGAAATCCTTCAATTTGTTTGAACAAACTAACATCAACCTTGCCATCCTCTCCACTTTCAAATTAGGTTTGATAGGTGAGGATACAGGATTCAAATCATCCATCCTAAAACTCTTGAGTATTTCTTTGACATACTTTCTTGATGCATCATCATACCTCACTTAGTAATTTGAAATTCTATACCTAGAAAATAATTTCCTAAATTTGACATTTCAAATTCCTTCTTCATTAGCCTTTGCATTTTTCAAATTTAGTTACTTTAAACTTGGAGGAATGATCACGTCAGGCACCAAACACATGTCAAGTGCATCAAGTTTGTTCACGTTTCCCCCCTCAATATCCCTTATCATTTCTTCTAGGATGAAATATTGCTCATTGGGTTCCTTCTCATGTGGAATCTCGACGACCATCACCTAGTGTGCCTTGTGAGGATATGGCATATGGTATGCGAATAGATGGTACTCAATAGCATCATGAGGTAAGATACCCTCAGCCTAGACAATGGAATTTTATTGCATAGTAGGGACCTCATTGGATACTATGATATGCACTGGTCATGTCTGGATAGGATCTTCCACTTATGGTGAAGTGTGGCCAGGTCAAAGACTGTACTAAGATTGGTCACGATGGGCCGCGAGTGCGAAGTAGAGCCTAGTGTTGGAATGGAATTTTCTGTAGTAGTAGCACGTCTAAGCTCATCTTCCCTTTTGGGTAGGGCTAGAATGGTTTCTAGGAGTTGATCCATCTTATCTCTTATGGCATCAATTCCTTCTCTTAGTACAACCTGATTCTATCCGAGTTGATCCATTGCTCTTTGATAATTATTACGTGTTTTGAAAGAGTGCAATAAAGTCAGCTTGCTGGTTATGTACAAAAGATAGGATGCATTTTTTTTGTGTGGAAAAGATATGCATGCATGCTGATGAAATGCGAATGCATGCATTTTTATTTTTGATATGCAAAAAATGAAATGTCGTGTTATGCATGTCTTTGTTTATCGAGCCATACAGTTTCACATGGTTCAAATACAAAATTCTCATAATATAATGATTCACATTGTTTTGTACACATGAATCTTATAAGAGGTGGCTCTAGGGCATGAGTAGGTTCCTGGAGTCACGGATCCAATATGAAAACATTGCCACCTACAAATAATTACTTGTTGAACAACAATACCCTCAAGATGATCTCTTCTAAGCGAGGCTTTCATGCCAACCACACAATACATATATCTCGTGGCCAATACTATGCAACTATCGAATCCAAGGTTCTAGACATGGTTCTCAGAGTCATGGATTCTTTTTGAACATATTGCCATTAGTAACAAATTACTTGTTATACAACAATACCTCCAAGGGTATCTATTCTGAGTGAGATTTTTGTGCCAACCCAACAAGGCATACATCTCGCAAACCAACATTATGCAACCATCTTTCCTAATAGGCTACATGTTTAATGTTCTAAAAAGGTTC
The DNA here is from genome assembly GCA_963859935.3 of Lathyrus sativus. Classification (NCBI taxonomy): domain Eukaryota; kingdom Viridiplantae; phylum Streptophyta; class Magnoliopsida; order Fabales; family Fabaceae; genus Lathyrus; species Lathyrus sativus. Next base: position 467,221,936 of record OZ012741.1, on the reverse strand, counting down.
TTAGAGTCATAGACCCAACATGAAAATATTTTCGCCTACAAAACATTTCTTGTTGGACAAAAATACCCTTAAGAGGATCTACTCTAAGTGAGATTTTCATACCAACCCCAGAAGACATACATCTCGCGAGCCAACACTGCAACCATCATCCTATCTAATGTTTTTCGTTATACTCGAATATAGATCCTTTCTCGCAATATGTATAAGTAGACATAATATCTGGGTCACAGCACATAAGAACCATGTAGCAGATAAACAGGCAACAAAGATAACACATAAGAGATAAAATAAAAAGAGGGTAGAAGAAAGCAAATAAAAAATTCTAACATTCATCGCAGTAGAACTGTCAGTTATCGCAGCGTGAAAATTACCTGAGTGCATTGAATAATAGAAATAATAACAGAGTCACCACCGAAGTTTATTTATTCCAAAAAAATGGAATATATTGATAAAACCTCAAAATAAAAAAAGATGGTTGTCGCAACCAAATCAGGTTCGAAAGTCGGTTATGCGAGGGAAAGGTATTAGCATCTCTTGTATCCATTGTACTAAACGAGAACCATTCAGTTAGCTTTGCAAATAAGTGTTAGCGTGATGTTATTTAATTTCTTCTAGTTATTAAAAGTTTGAAAGGAAAAAGAAAAGGACTAGAAATATATATATTTTATTAGGATGCTTGATAAGATTCCAAGTCTTGCTCCCACGTATCCTCAGGTGCGATGAGGAATTCAAATCTACATAGTTCTTAACAAGAAAAATATATTTTTGGATTTTTTTTATAGTGTTTGACAAGATGTTGAATCTCACTCCTACGTATCCTTTGGTGCGATGAGGAATTCAAAGCTACATAGTTCTGGGTAGAAAAGAAATGTGTGTTGGTTAATTATAGTGAGTGATGTTTAGGTCGCATTCTAGCGATTAAATGTTGCTTGTATGCTCACGTATGAGAGGCTTTAATCATTTCTTTGTATTGCGGTAGAATGTATCCTATTTTACCGCATTTTAGCGGTTAAACATTACTTGTATGCTTGTGCATGGGAGACTTCAATGGTTGTTTGTATCGCGTTTGAATGGATAAAATGTTCTTCGTTTGTGAAAAGTTTGGGGTGGCGCTAAGGCGGAAAAAGTTGATTTGATTGGTTGAATTTGTTTTTGGGTGAAATACGAATATTCGAACGAGCAAGTTAATTACGGCTTATGTTCAAACATTCGATACTAGGATGGATATTACGTCCAACTAGTCCTTTTTAATCCATTTTTTATTGCGAAAGGTATGAAAAATGCTCAAAAAATTTTAAGCGAAAGACAAATACTCGAGCGTGAAAGCTAATTACAGCTTGTACCCAATTATTCGGGACTATGATGGATATTACGTCCAACTAATCCTTTTTAATCCAGTTTTATTTTGAAAAATATTTTGAAGCGTTCAATGAATTTTAACCAGAAGACAAATAATCGAGCAAGCAAGATAATTATGGCTTGTGCCAAAGTATTCGAGACTAGGATTGATATTACGTCTAACTAATCCTTTTTTATCTGATTGTTTATGCAGAAAACTATTTGAATCGCCTTTTGGTTAAGTTTGAAAAGGACTTGATGTTGATCAACAATTTTTTAATTTTGAAAGATTGATTTTAATGACTTTTTATTTATATGTTTTTTAATTGCTAATTATCAACTAACCAATAAAAATAAAAGCACAAGTTAAAAGTGAGGGGGTGCACTATCAATACAATGTTTCTAAAAATTAAAACAACCTAATGGGCCTAAGGCAAAAATAAATAAATAAATAAATAAAAAGATAAAATAACAAATAAAAGAAAATGGGGTGCATGCCAAAATGAGGGGCGGTGCACCAGTAAACAGCAAAATAGGTCTTTTCAGGCCCAAACAGTTAGGTTCAAGGCAAAAAGGAAACAAAACAAAAAAAGACAGGGGCCTACATGATCGTCTAATGAAGATTATACGGTGTTGATCTATCCTCACATTGTGATGAGATCCTGGCGTCCTGAGTCACCAGATTAAAATATAGTGGATCCCAAAGAAGGGCTCATAGGGGACATGACAGGGAATCCTATACAGGATCCCTCCTTAGATTTTAAATCTAGACATCCAACGCCTGACATGTGGCATTTTTTGGTTTTAAGAAAAAACAAAAAAAATAAGGAAATAAATAAAGAAAAGAAACAGACATGTCTCTGTGTGTTTTTTTTTCCAAGTTCTTCTTCTTTTCTTTTATGCTCATAAAACAATCATCTCTCTCTCTCTCTCTCTCTCTCTCTCTCTCTCTCTCTCTCTCTCTCTCGTTCATATCCAACAACTATAAACCAAAAAAATTAATGTGAAAAAAATATAAAACAAAATCAACACGATAAAAAGGAAATACGATTGAAGATGGGGCAACATCCGAAGTGTCTGTAAATGTTTCTCGTGCGTAGTGGCTTAGAGGACGAACTATGTGTCGCAACTGTGAAAAACACCTGGTGAAAAAAAATCAAAGAAAACCTCAAAGAAGGGAGAAGACATGGTCATCACAACCAAATCCGGAGTTCGGGAGTCGATTACACGAGAGGAAGGTATTAGCACCCCCCCGCGTCCGTTGTACTCAACGGGATCAATGTTTGTTGTCTAATCAAAGGGTGTGTTATCTAAATCCTACTGCTAAACAAAAATGGGAACAAAAAGGGAAAAGCAAAAAGGAGACTCGATAGGACTTCGTCGTCCTAGGCCTACGTTTTCCCTTGTGCAATGGGAAAGTCAGAGTCAACGTAGTTCGGAAAACTACAGGTGAAAGGGGAAGGTTGCTCGCCAAGACATGTCGTCTTGGTCCTACGTATCCTCATCTGGTATGAGAAATCAGAATAGCCGTAGTTCGTCTTTTCACGGGTTTCTTAGTGTTTTTTATGAGCGACGTTAAGTTTCTATTCCAGCAGTTATGGTCAATGTCTGTTTGCGGTAGAACAGAAAAATAAAGTACTCTTTCTGAAAATGATTTGACACACGATCTCAAAGGATAAAAATGATTTGAATATGTTTGTGAGTTTTAAAGAAGTGAGTTGATTCTATTTGGAATGTGCATTGCACTAAAGTCTATGACATAGGATCGAATACTTCACGCTAACGATCCAAGCGTCACACGCACAAAGTATCCTAAGATGAGGTTAGAAATTCATCCGCTCATCTTTTCCCATGTACTTAAGGCTCGGGCATACCATACACATTATCTTTATTAAGTGTTTTGATGTTGTTTTGATAAAGAGGAGAGAAATACGCACAAAAGGTCTAAGGGGAAAACTCGGCCCTAACGTTGTCATGCAAAATGGTCCTAAGGTCAAGATGCGAAAGGAATTTCTATCCTAATGTTAGCATGCAAAAGTGGACCTATGGTTGAGGTTAAGAAGGGACTAACCTAATGTTATCATGCATGGATTATCTCCTAATGGCTATCCTACTCCAAGCTTAATCAAAAATTAAGTTGGACTATGAGGCCTTAAGGGAGCATGCAAGAACAAACCAAAACGAGGAAAACAAACCAAAAACAACAACTACGACAGCGCTTCAGCTTCAGAACAGCGATAAAAACCCAGCAAGTAAGCACAACGACATTTAACAGCTCATGTTTCAGCATATAACAGGTGTAAAACGCAGCAGGCAGTATGTATGCACAATTAACAGCATGCAAAAATAGAACAACATGTGTAAAAGCTCAGGCAGTATATATGCATCAACATTTCAAAAAATGCATATGACACGATGAGGATCAATCATGAACATGCATCAACAAATAAGCACAAACAAGTTAAACAAGATTGCACAACTAAATATTCATCAAGAACATCTTGCATATCCAACACCAATTAATCGTTTCGAACAATCATACATTTGTAAAATCGGAAACAAACATAAGCATGTGACACATCAAGAACCAACAATCACCATCGTACAAACGATTATGCAACATGATCAACACACCAAGAATGCAATACAACAATCATATACGTTCATCAACAAAAAAACCAAAAGTCGTGCGCCAAAGAATCATAAGCATGCTATCAAGAATGATGGAACAGATCAAAAACAGTCCACATATATGCATCATATCAATCCATGAAGTTTAAAAGTGGAAAGTGATCAAAACAAGCTTGGAAATGCACAAAAATCACACTCTGCATCAGTGTTAATCGATTAACCATTTACAGTTCAAAATTGGTTAATTGATTAACAACATCAAAATCAGCAAAATTACACTGGTTAATCAATTAACCAGTTTTGCATTGTAATTGGTTAATCGGTTAACCCTATACCAACAGCAGAAAATCAAGTTTCAAAAGCAATTTTCAGAAGCAAAACACTTATTCAAGCATCCAAAAGATTAAGCAATCAATTATGCACGAAAAGTACATTGAATTACAACAATCAAACATCAATTAGATCCAACAAGCACCAACATCAATAATTAAATTCAAGCAAATGGATCAAATCGTATCAAAAACCATAGATCTACATTGCATAAGCTGAAATTAAGTTAGATCAAGTGTGGATCTCAAAGTTACCAACCTACAAAGCGGAGAATTGCTTTGGTGAGTGTTGCAAACAAAAATGGACAGATCTAGTACAAGAAATCCAAGATCCAAAGGAATTCTAGCAAGAAACCTCAAGATCCAAGCAATATGATGAACTTGCTTCAAAGCTTCTTCAAGAATGACTTCCAAAACTTGAATCTAGATCCAAACAAACTTCAAATGAAGAATTGAACCAAGAATGATGATGTAGTGGAGGTTTAGCTCAAGGATTCACAAATTATAATGCACAGCTTGTGAATCTATGAATATGGAGCTTTGGTGAAAGGTTGAAGATGAAGATGGAGAATGAAAAAGTGAGAGAGAATTGAGAGCAAATTCTAAAAATGAGGGTGAAAATGAGAGTGAATGAGTGAGGTTTGGAGTAAATTCTGTTAAATAACCCCTAGGTTTGGGATTAAATTTGGTTTGGAGTGTAGGTTAGTGAGAGGAATGGAAATGAGGAATGGGATTAGGAATGGGAATTTCAATTTTGGGTGGAATTAGATTATGAAAATGAATTAAAATGAACCCATTCTAGATCCTTCCAATGATGCATATGTGAAATCAAGTGGTGGAAATTGATTGGAAATTTTGCAATACTGAAATTTGAAGCATCTTTGCAAATTTCACCTTGGTTAGTCAATTAACCATTTGACAGTTCAAATGTGTTAATCGATTAACACAAATAATTTTAAATTTTGGCGCCTTTTGGAGGGAATCTTGGAAAATCATCCGTTTCCACCTGTTCTGAGCCACGTTAGGATCTGAAACTTGTCTTTTGATATTGCACCTATAAAATGCCTGAAATAACCTGTGAACTGTCTCGCGCCCTCAAAATAACCTGCTGAAAAATATAATCTGGTATCCGATTGCTGAATAAAATAACCAATGAAGCCTCTGATGCTTGCTGCTTACAAACTTGGAATAAAAAAAACCTTGATCCATAGACACACCTTGATCCCATGTTCAAGAGCTAATGCCATGATATGCACAATGACGATGCAAAAATGAACGAACAACCATAAGCCAATTACAACTAAAATGAAGGGGAAAATTTTGGGGTGCTACACGGTGGAGGAGCAATTATTGAATTGGTACGGTTTAATGGCGTGCTTGACTCAGTGATAGTTTTTGACTTAAACCATGAAGGGATGATAGCATCAACTTTCAGACGTTCGAGGTAGAAAGTGACTAAATACAAAAAGAACCCGGAAATTTGCACACTGTGGGTAGTAACAAAGGTAAGATGCCAACCAAAAGTTGGAACGAAGGATACTAACCAAAAGTTAGGATACAACAAGGTATTAACCAAAAGTTAGGAAAACAGCAAGGGATATTAACCAAAAGTTAGGATAAAACAGAGGGGACCAACCAAAAGTTGGGAACAATAAGGTACTAACCAAATGTTAGGATAAAATGGAAGATACCAACCAAAAGTTGGGAAACAGGACACTAACCAAAAGTTAGGATAACAATCGAAGGATACCAACCAAAAGTTGGGAAACAGGAAACTAACCAAAAGTTAGGATAACAACCGAAGGATACCAACCAAAAGTTGGGAAACTACTAAAGGATACCAACCAAAAGTTGGGAAGCAACCAAAGGATACCAACCAAAAGTTGGGAACAATCAAATAATACCAACCAAAAGTTGGGAACAATCAAATAATACCAACCAAAAGTTGAGAAACAACAAAGGGTACTAACCAAAGGTTAGGATAAAACCAAAGAATACCAACCAAAAGTTGGTAAACAACCAAAAGATACCAACCAAAAGTTGGGAAACAACCAAAGAATACCAACCAAAAGTTGGGAAACAACCAAACGATACCAACAAAAAGTTGGGAAACAACCAAAAGATACCAACCAAAAGTTGAGAAACAACCAAAGGATACCAACCAAAAGTTGGGAAATAATCAAAGGATACCAACCAAAAGTTGGGAAACAACTAGAAGATACTAACCAAAAGTTGGGAGACAACCAAAGGATACCAACAAAAACTTGGGAAGGAAATAACCAATAGGATGAATAAATCCATGGCTTGGGGAATAACGTGAAATGATACCTCCTTGTATATGACACTTTCTGCTGGGAAAAAGTTAGGCAAGGGGAAATCAAACCTGGCTTATGCTTCGAATGCATATGTTTGAACTTTTTTGTGGCGTAATGCTCCATACAAAATGGAAATGCTACGCATTTAGAGGATGCAATGAAAAAATTCTTATCCAAAAGACACTCCACCAGAACGAGCGTCGAAAAGAGCCATCAACAGATTCTTCGGGGAAAGCAAAACCGAACTGCCTTCAAAATACAACCTCTGTTGGAGAAACTTCTGAGTGAAATTCCACCCCACTGGGAAGACAGAAACAAAAAATGTGTGTGAGGGATACAACCCAAGAACTTGATGAAGAAAAGTGCCAGTTACAATTGGACTTTGAACCTGCTGGGGATACGTCAACCATTGCTGATTTACCTACTGAGGAAATCAGAAACAAACTCTGCTTGGGGAAAAAAATTCAATAATACCAAACCTACTAGGAGATAGTACTGAGCTTATTACTTTGTTGGGGATCTACCCTATGCCCTTACTCTGCTAGGTATAAGGGAGCAACAACTAGAGATGCAAACATGCTTGTGAAGCACAAGGAAATCACTATTATTCTATCCGAGATGAATAGCTTCTGGACACTAGCTAGGGAACAACAAGCCACGTACGATGCTGGCTGGGGGGAGAGTAAGACTCCTGAACCCTTTCTAAGGACTTCAATAGGGAAGATAACAGGCTAATCACAATGCTCTGATGAGGAATACAACACTTCTGTGGCCTTTGTCGGGAAGAGAAACTCTTGAACTCTTGCTGGGGAGACTAAAATGAATCTCAGCTGGAGATGACAACCCTTCTGTAGTCTCCTTTCGGAAAGAGAGCAACTCTACCAGGGAAGAATAATCACACCACCTGTTAAATATCAACATGAATCTTGCAGATGTGACATTACAAAAGAATGTGCCCTGATACAACACCGCCCATAAAGGAACCCGCCTTCTAGATATATCCTGCCCCAGTATATTACACTGTGACTTTGATTAACCGTCCTTTGGAAAGGGTAACTTCTCATGCTCCTGACATGGCTTGCTCCGGTATGAGCCTCACAGTGGCTTTACCCCTGACTGATTGATCTTTGAGAGACTCGTCGAATCTCAACATGATTGCCCCAGATTAACTGAACTTTAAAGAGATTTCTCGACATGACTGCCCCAGACTATCAACCTCTGATCATAACTTGCTGTAAATGTACACGTTCAACAGAGTCTCCTGATTATATAGCCCTAAATATGACTGTCCTTCGGTAGTTTCAAGCATCTCATCTCGACTCGATTAAGCTTCTCGACCGGTGTTCATTATGTAAGCTTCTGTGATGTTTAAACACATGTATGTAAGCAGAATATGTTTATTCTGAGAATAATAATTCTAATGCGACACACATGTTAATCTTGAAGTTTTTATTGCAAATATATCGCTTAAACTCTGTGAACGAGTCACTAGTTAAGATGCGACACCGATTTTTTGAATGAAAGACATCATACACATACAATACCAACAAAGATCTTTTAGAAAAACTAATGGGAGTCAGGAACGCTATCTCGTTGAAGTACGCCTTCAGAATAAACCCTGCTTCAATTAGGACTTTTGAGGGTTGTAACGTGGTTTGGTTCACGGTTTCAGAAAAAAGGATTTTTGTCTCAAAATTTATTTTAACCCACCCATTCTCCTTGATAGTCTCCAGTCATATGTTCAGTTAATTCGGCACGAGTGCCCACCTTTCAAAAGGTTATTGAATCGCATAAGTGACGGTTAATGAACCCACAAGGTTTTGGGAGCGACAATCACCCTTTTATCTTTGGTGCCTGTAGTCATACGACTTTGCTCTTTTCTTTTGTCATCCTTTTCAATTTTTGCTTTTTGTTCCCTAATTTTTTCCTGGACTGATTCTTTTGAATTTTTTTTGATTTTGAAGTCCAGCGGGATGCCCTAACTTTTTCTAAGTTTCGACTCAGCAGGCTTTTTCCACTTTTTTTTATTCTTTTTCTTTTGAACAAATCGTGTGACACTGAATGTCTTGATTTCTCTGAAAGGGTTTGACTACCTCATTCCCTTGTTGATGAGAGATAACTATTGTGGTTTCATGTGTTTAGGCTCTTGATATGTGAGGGAAGAAAGGTGTTTGATCCTTAGACATATATTCCTTCTGAAATACGAACGCTTGGTCAACTAACTGACGACTACCCTGCTGTCGCTACGCGAAAAATGACACAGAGTCGCCACCGGATTTTATTTATCCCAAGGAGGGAAAGGGAAATAGCGATAAAACCTTTGGGAAAAGAGCATGGTCATCGCAACAAAGTCTTAGGGTTCGGGATTCGATTATGCAAGGGGAAGGTATTAGCACCCCCTCACATCCAACGTACTCGATGGGAACCTTCTAGGTTGTTTGGCGTGAATGGGTATTTTATTCTAAAAGTTTGTTGGTTTAAAGAAAGAGGGGTTGGTGTTTATTAGAGTGCTCTCCAAGGATTGGGGCCCTTGTGCCTACGTATATTCACTTGTATGAAGTGAAGAATCAGAGCATTCGTAGTTCATGGGACTACGGTGGAAAACGGGATATTGGGTGGACGATGCTATCGTGCGCATTCTAGTAGTTATGTGTATTGCGGCTCGCTCTTGGAGTCTTATGTGTTACCTGTTTGCGGTAGAACGGACGTGACATGTCCTTGGGTTAAAGGGTATGGATGATTAAAGATGGGAAAGAAAGAAAAATTATGCTCGCTAGGATCATCGCAATCCTATGCCTATGTATTCTCAACATGTGTGAGAAATCAGAGCAGCCGTAGTTCGGCCACTTAAGAAATAATTGTGTATTGGTTGATTTTATACCTTGAAAAAGGGTTTTCGGATTGACGCCCAAAGGCAAAAGAAGTTTGATGAGTTGATATTGTTTTTAGTTTTTTTAGGGAAGAATTTATTCTTGACTAGGATTATACAAAAGACTTTGGATAGAGATGAATGTCTCGAATAACCAAGTCGAGCGCCTTGTATTCGAAATATTCGGAACGAGTGTAGGAGGATTCCACTCTCATTCCTTCTCCACCACTTTAAAGTTCATGGTGCATAATTCTAATCGTATATTTTATTGTGTTTTGGGTTTTTTATGAGAAAAAGGATCACTTGATGTTGGATCAAGGTTTATTGTTTGTAAAGATATATTTGAAGCGATACGGACAAGGTCAATGGCGATGCGCAAGGAAATCGACTTACAAGGTTAAAAATGACTCGATAAAATCGAAAGTTTGTTTTTGAAAATGTTTTTTGGAATCAAAAGTCAACAAGGACAATAGCAATATTCACACTAAAATCATACAAACATATGGGGTTAGTCGGCTAAAAAAAATTGAGACAGGCAAAAAAACGGCGAACTCCTTGGAAAATTTTTTTTTAAGGTAAAAACAGCAAAAAAATAAACAAACTGATTAGTTCGCGCCGCGAACTGAAGAAAGTGAACATTCTGTTTTTTGCATGTTCGCGCCGCGAACTGGGAAAGTTTTCATTCTGGTTTTTTACATGTTCGCGCCGCGACCTGAAGCGAAAAATGCAATATTTCTCTTCTTTTTGCTGTCTTTTGTGGTTTTCTTTCCTTTCTGTTGGTTCTTAAAAATGGTTTTTTGGTTCCCTTGGGACCTTACACAATACACCCAGCAAAAACACACTTAACAAATGATAATAAATGGCAAGTGTAGAAATATAAAAAGAGAAAAAGTTTGAAATGGATAACCAAGAGCTTCCTCCTTCTTTGTTAAGCTTTCACTGGTTTGGTTGTGTGTTTTCTTCCTTTTTCCTTCTATGCTTTGAAGGCGCTTCTCCTCAAAGGTTCTCTATGGGTTTCTATGAAACTCTCTTGATTTTTGCTGGTTTTCTTTCTCACTCTTTTTCTGATTTTTTGCAATGTGTTTCTTGCTCTCTTTCTATCTTTTTTCTCAATGTCTAGTGAATAATGAATGTGTAAAGAATCCCCCTTTGTTTACAGCCCCTTCCCTCTTCTTATCTTATTTTTCTAGGGTTTTCCCTTCTCCCCAAACATCAGATTTTTTCATGGGGTAATGTCTCCTACCATCTTTTCTCATGTCACTCTTTTTCTTTCCATTTTCATGCAAGCTCCTATGCTGTATTTTTGCTGCACTACTCTACATTGCTGTCTTTTTTCTGCTGCACTTTGTATCTTGCACCCTTTTTGTTGGCTTGTGTTTTGACAGCTCTTGTGGTCAATGCTACTACCCTTTTGACAGCATTTTGAAATTCTGATTTTTAGATGTATTATCATATGCTATTCCCTTGGTCTTGTGACATGCATATTTTTGTGACATGAGGCAACTTGTTACTTCTTGCATGGGGCTGTTTCAGATTACCTTCATATTGCCCATGAATAAGCATGCATAATCTTGATCATAGCATGAAATTAATTAGAAGCTTGGATTAAGACTAAGAGTAGCTTAATTTTCTAAGCATTGCCAAGAGCTTGAAACTTTGTAACAAATGTGACACTTTTGCAAATGTCCTGAAATTTCTCTTTGTAATATTCTTGAATCTAGTCTTGAATTCATGAATCTTGGACTTTGAATGATGGATTCTCTTATGCCATTATATAAAATAAAGTCTTGAATTATGCACTTGTGATCTTGACTCATGCTTTGTAAGTTTGAACTCCACTTTGACCAAGAATTTGAAACAAAATTGGATGAAGCAAACTTGGATTTGGCCTTGCATTTCATGTTCATTTGGAATATTTATCTTGAATATCCCAATATTTTTCAAGTAACTTCTTCTTGAAGTGATCTATATGAGTAGACTTTCCAACTTAGATCAAGCCTTAGGTGATGAACCTTTTCTTCCATGTATTCCATAATAGGAAATTTATCTCATTTAAAAATGGAAAATAACAAACCGATCCAATTCGTACCTTGTGAACCCACATGCTCAATATACAATAGAACAATGTATGATATGGTGAATGTAGGGTATAAAGGCTAAAGGTGAAAATGAGGGTGTGACAGCTACCCTTATTTAATCCTCTTAGACCTGAATGTTTGGAGGATAAAGGTGCTCGAAAATTCATGGTAGAAGAGAATTAAATACTAGAATACCCGAGATTTTCAACTAGAGAGGTGTAGGATGGAAGTAGATGGTCAGCGAGATGGTTTAAAGAATGTGTCTGTTAGCGAACAAGGGTTAAGGGGGATATGATGATATGCTTGAGATACAATGCGGAATGAACATGAATGCTTTGCCAGCCGGAAGAGGAGGACTCCTGTAAAATTCCAAGAGGATAAGTTATACTACAAACAAGTTATCTAAAACTCCTTCTGCAAAAAGTCAAAGAGTTGTCTCATGATAGGGAATCAAAAATTGGCTAGGAGATATTCCTTCTACAAAAGATAGAGGTGACTCAAAAATAAATGACTGTGAGATACTCCTTCTACGAAAGGTAGAGAGGACTCTAAAATAAACGATTGCGAGATATTCCTTCTACGAAAGATAGAGATGACTCTAAAATAAAACGACTGTGAGATATTCCTTCTACGAAAGGTAGAGAGGACTCTAAAAATAAAAGACTGCGAGATATTCCTTCTATGAAAGATAGAGAGGACTCTAAAAATAACTGCGATGAGATATTCCTTCTACGAAAGGTAGAGAGGACTCGGAAAATAAGGGATTATGAGATATTCCTTCTACAAAAGGTAGAGAGGACTCTAAAAATAACTGATTATGAGATATTCCTTCTACGAAAGGTAGAGAGGACTCTAAAAATAACTGATTATGAGATATTCCTTCTACGAAAGGTAGAGTGGACTCTAAAAATAACTGATTATGAGATATTCCTTCTATGAAAGGTAGAGAGGACTCTAAAAATAACTGATTATGAGATATTCCTTCTACGAAAGGTAGAGTAGACTCAGAAAATAAGGGATTATGAGATATTCCTTCTACGAAAGGTAGAGAGGACTCTAAGAATAATTGATTACGAGATATTCCTTCTACGAAAGGTAGAGAGGACTCGGGAAATAAGGGATTATGAGATATTCCTTCTACGAAAGGTAGAGAGGACTCTAAAAGTAACTGATTATGAGATATTCCTTCTACGAAAGGTAGAGAGGACTCTAAAAATAACTGATTATGAGATATTCCTTCTACGAAAGGTAGAGAGGACTCGGAAAATAAGGGATTATGCGATATTCCTTCTACGAAAGGTAGAGAGGACTCGAAAAAATAACTGATTATGAGATATTCCTTCTACGAAAGGTAGAGAGGACTCGGAAAATAAGGGATTATGGGATATTCCTTCTACGAAAGGTAGAGAGGACTCGGAAAATAAGGGATTATGAGATATTCCTTCTACGAAAGGTAGAGAGGACTCGAAAAATAAGGTTTTCCTCTTACAAAAGGCAAGGAGGACTCCTGAACAAAAGGTAGAGAGGACTCCAGAACAAAAGGTTAGGAGAAATATTCCTTCTACAAAAGGTAGAGAGGACCTCGAAACAAAAGGTTTGGAGAAATAGTAACTCCTTCTACATCAAATAGCGGAGACTCCCTCGGGAGAATATGATCGTATTTCCTTCTGTCACGGCAGAAAGGACTCCATAACAAAAGGTTAGGAGAAAAATTTCCTTTTACAAAAGGTAAATAGGACTCCAAAACAAAAGGTTTGGAGATAATTCCTTCTACAAAAGGTAGATAGGAAACTCCCTCAGGAGAGGACGATCATACTTTCTTCTGCAAAAGGCAGAACAGACCCCTGAACAAAAGGTTAGGAGGAAAATTCCTTCCACAAAAGGTAGAGAGGATACTTACAAAAGGTAAGCTGGCAAGAACCTGTACAAAAGGCACGGTGGGTCTTACTAAAGGTAAGTTAAATTTGTTGCGAAAGGCAAGGTGAAGATATTTCGTGAAAGAGACACAAAAAGACTCACAAAAGGTAAGTTGAGGGCAATAACCATCCTCTTGCAAAAGGTAGAGGAAACTTGGAAAGGGTATCAGAACATCATTTGACCTCACAGGCACAACGGCGGATATGACTATAAGTAAGGCGACCATTTAGTTCTTGGCCACATAGGCATCAAGCATCCAAACTGATCGAAGATACCCAACACAAAGCTTTGTCGCATGTAAAAGACAGCGAGAAAACGCTTACGAAAGGGAAGCGAAAGGATAAGATTTCATGCGAAAGGCCATGAAATCCCTTACAAACGGTAAGGCGACTCCTATGCGAAAGGCAGAGAGGAGATACTTCGTGGAAAAGACACGGAAATGCTTACAAAAGGTAAGTAAAGGGTAATAACCATCCTCTTGCAAAGGCAGAGGGACTTTGAAAAGGGTATCAGAACATCATTTGACCTCACAGGCACAACGGCCGAGATGACATTCTTTAAGTATGACGACCATTTAGTTCTTGGACACATAGGCATCAAGCATCCAAATTGATCGAAGATACCCAACACAAAGCTTTGTCGCATGTAAAAGACAGCGAGAAAACGCTTACGAAAGGGAAGCGAAAGGATAAGATTTCATGCGAAAGGCCATGAAATCCCTTACGAAAGGTAAGGTGAGAAGATATCTCAAGGAGGGAAAGGGAAATAGCGATAAAACCTTTGGGAAAAGAGCATGGTCATTGCAACCAAGTCTTAGGGTTCGGGAGTCGGTTATGCAAGGGGAAGGTATTAGCACCCCCTTGCATCCATCGTACTCGATGGGAACCTTCTAGGTTGTTTGGCGTGAATGGGTGTTTTATTCTAAAAGTTTGCTTGTTTAAAGAAAGAGGGGTTGGTGTTTATTAGAGTGCTCGCCAAGGATTGGGGCCCTTGTGCCTACGTATATTCACTTGTATGAAGTGAAGAATCAGAGCATTTGTAGTTCATGGGACTACGGTGGAAAACAGGATATTGGGTGGACGATGCTATCGTGCGCATTCTAGCAGTTATGTGTATTGCGACTCGCTTTTGGAGTCTTATGTGTTACCTGTTTATGGTAGAACGGACGTAACATGTCCTCAGGTTAAAGGGTATGGATGATTAAAGATGGGAATGAAAGAAAAATTATGCTCGCTAGGATCATCGCAATCCTATGCCTACGTATTCTCAACATGTGTGAGAAATCAGAGCAGCCGTAGTTCGGCCACTTAAGAAATAATTGTGTATTGGTTGATTTTATACCTTGAAAAAGGGTTTTCGAATTGACGCCCTAAGGAAAAAGAAGTTTGATGAGTTGATATTGTTTTTAGTTTTTTAGGGAAGAATTTATTCTTGACTAGGATTATACAAAAGACTTTGGATAGAGATGAATGTCTCGAATAACCAAGTCGAGCGCCTTGTATTCGAAACATTCGGAACGAGTGTATGAGGATTCCATTCTCATTCCTTCTCCACCACTTTAAAGTTCATGGTGCATAATTCTAATCGTATATTTTATTGTGTTTTGGGTTTTTTATGAGAAAAAGGATCACTTGATGCTGGATCAAGGTTTATTGTTTGTAAAGATATATTTGAAGCGATACGGACAAGGTCGATGGCGATGCGCAAGGCAATCGACTTACAAGGTTAAAAATGGCTCGATAAAATTGAGAGTTTGTTTTTGAAAATGGTTTTTGGAATCAAAAGTCAACAAGGACAATAACAATATTCACACTAAAATCATACAAACATATGGGGTTAGTCGGCGAAAAAAAATCGAGACATGCAAAGAAAACGGCGAACTCCTTGAAAAAAAATTTTTTTAAGGTAAAAACAGCAAGAAAATAACAAACTGATCAGTTCGCGCCGCGAACTGAGAAAAGTGAACATTCTGTGTTTTGCATGTTCGCGCCGCGAATTGGGAAAGTTTTCATTCTTGTTTTTGCATTTCGCTCCGCGAAGGGTGTTCGCGCCGTGAACTGGGAAAGTTTTCATTCTGATTTTTGCATGTTCGCACTGCGAACATGGGTCACGCCGCGACCTGAAGCGAAAAATGCAATATTTCTCTTCTTTTTGCTGTCTTTTATGGTTTTCTTTCCTTTCTGTCGGTTCTTAAAAATGGTTTTTTGGTTCCCTTAGGACCTCACACAATACACCCAACACAAACACACTTAACAAATGATAATAAATGGCAAGTGTAGAAATATAAAAAAAGAAAAAGTTTGAAATGGATACCCAAGAGCTTCCTCCTTCTTTGTTAAGCTTTCACTGGTTTGGTTGTGTGTTTTCTTCCTTTTTCCTTCTATGCTTTGAAGGCGCTTCTCCTCAAAGGTTCTCTATGGGTTTCTATGGAATTCTCTTGATTTTTGCTGGTTTTCTTTCTCACTCTTTTTCTGATTTTTTGCAATGTGTTTCTTGCTCTCTTTCTATCTTTTTTCTCAATGTCTAGTGAATGATGAATGTGTAAAGAATCCCCCTTTGTTTACAGCCCCTTCCCTCTTCTTATCTTATTTTTCTAGGGTTTTCCCTTCTCCCCAAACATCAGATTTTTTCATGGGGTAATGTCTCCTACCATCTTTTCTCATGTCACTCTTTTTCTTTCCATTTTCATGCAAGCTCCTATGCTGTATTTTTGCTGCACTACTCTACATTGCTGTCTTTTTTCTGCTACACTTTGTATCTTGTACCCCTTTTGTTGGCTTGTGTTTTGACAGCTCTTGTGGTCAATGCTACTACCCTTTTGACAGCATTTTGAAATTCTTATTTTTAGATGTATTATCATATGCTATTCCCTTGGTCTTGTGACATGCATATTTTGTGACATGAGGCAACTTGTTACTTCTTGCATGGGGTTGTTTCAGATTACCTTCATATTGCCCATGAATAAGCATGCATAATCTTGATCATAGCATGAAATTAATTAGAAGCTTGGATTAAGACTAAGAGTAGCTTAATTTTCTAAGCATTGCCAAGAGCTTGAAACTTTGTAACAAATGTGACACTTTTGCATATGTCCTGAAATTTCTCTTTGTAATATTCTTGAATCTAGTCTTGAATTCATGAATCTTGGACTTTGAATGATGGATTCTCTTATGCCATTATATAAAATAAAGTCTTGAATTATGCACTTGTGATCTTGACTCATGCTTTGCAAGTTTGAACTCCACTTTGACCAAGAATTTGAAACAAAATTGGATGAAGCAAACTTGGATTTGGCCTTGCATTTCACGTTCATTAGGAATATTTATCTTGAATATCCCAATATTTTTCAAGTAACTTCTTCTTGAAGTGATCTATATGAGTAGACTTTCCAACTTAGATCAAGCCTTAGGTGATGAACCTTTTCTTCCATGTATTCCATAATAGGAAATTTATCTCATTTAAAAATGGAAAATAACAAACTGATCCAATCCGTACCTTGTGAACCCACATGCTCGATATGCAATAGAACGATGTATGATATGGTGAATGTAGGGTATAAAGGCTAAAGGTGAAAATGAGGGTGTGACACCTGCCCCTGGGTTAAATGTGAGGGTCTTTTTCAAATAAAAATAAACTCATACTTCAAGGCTCAAAGGGGTTAACGAGGGTCTATCTTCCTTATATCTCCGGTGTTTAGGGACTTGAAACAATGCTTGTACATCATCATCAAGGTTTTATCCAAAAGCATATGACTAGAGATTTTGCGTTTTCGTTTCGTCATCCTCCCTCAAATGGTTTAAGCAAGAAAAGTTGGTATTCCAATGCACAGAAAAATTATATGAGTGAACATGGATGAACTACTTAAAAAAAAGCATACTCATTGCATTAAGATTATCATTTGAGAACAAACAAGTTTTTACATGCAAACAAAGCATGACAAATAATGAAAATACAAATGAAAATGCAGTAAAGAAGCCAAATATTGCCATCGTTAAGGAGGCCTGATTTTGTCTGGACTTACTGCTTCTGATGACGACTTTGCAATTTGAGTGCTCACTTGGGAGGTTTCAGTGAATACGTAAACCATCTGATGTGATCGTGATAACCTTTGAATCAATTAGATCTTGCACCTGGTGCTTCAGAGCTCTGAAATCTTTGATTGAATGGCCAGATGCCCCTGAATGAAACCCACATATTGCAGTCGCATTATCACCTGGTGGCAATTGGGCAGGAGCAACAAAAGTCCTTAACTGAATCAACTGACACTTGAGAAGTTCAGGCAATAACTGTTCATACAGCATGGGGATGACATCCAACTGCCTCTCAGGCTTCTTCGACCTTTGTCGCTTCTTCTAAGGATGATTATGATTTAGGCACCCATCATGTCCAAGCGTTTTCCTCTTCAGATATGGTTGAGGAGTAGACAAAGGTCTCTGGCGTGAGGGTTCTGAAACCCAAGACTGTGGAATATGCCTCTGTCCTGAGGTTGACCCCAGAGAAAGAGGATGAGCGACCATCCTTTTTGCAGCAGCTGGAATAGAATCACCTTGCATGCTTGTGCCACCTGGCGTAAACTTGATCACCTTTGAATCAATCAAATCCTAGACCTTATGCTTAAAGGCCTTGCATCTTTCAATATTGTGCCCCGGTGCTCCGAAATGAAGATTGTAATGGGCACTTGCATCATAGCATAGTGGGGGCTTGCCAATAAGTGGAGCCATCATCCGAATTTCAACAAACTGAAGCTGAAGTAGATACTGCAACAGCTAAGCACAAGGCATAGGAAGCAGATCAAAATCTATTTTAGGCTGATGTGGCTTCGGCGCTCACCTTTTACCCTTGGGAAATAAGAGACAACTGTTGACGGGAAAGTTATGGACCCTCAGGTTGTAAAGAAGATCCGTAATGTATCCCACAATCTAGGAGAGGTCCCACGGGAAAGGGAGGAACAACAATCTCTGTTGCAGCCTCAGGCCTAGGATGGCCTTCTTTTCTTACCACGGTTCTCATGATTTCCATGATTAGGCCCATCCGAGTCTTCAATTGATGGACTTCCTCCTTCAGAAATTTTTGACCCTAAGATAAAGCTTATATGTCCACCACGAACATCCCCAACTGACTTCGTACTTCCCTCAACTTTGTTTGAATCTACTCCATAGTCAACTCCTGGCTTATTGGAAAAGTGAAGTCTACAAATCTGAAGAAAACCATATCAGGATAGAGATGACCATCCTCGAACACCTGTCATGTATATGAATATGAGAATGCAAATGCAAATGTCATGTTTGAGTATCCCTAGGGTGATCTACTCCTTGATTCGAGTTCAATCGCAATGAACACAAGAGATGGATAAAACAATGGTAAAGCTGCTCATAGATTGAATAGGAAAACCAAGTCAATATAGAGTTAATACACAGAGCCCATACAACAAAGATAAAATCAAATACACAGTCAACGATCCCGGTCAACAAGCCTGACGGTGATCCATATAAACAGAAGAAATACGACTATAACATATCATCAATACCCACCAAGGACAAACCTACCCAGCCACTATGCTCCTTGCACCAGGCTTGAACCTCCTTGAATAGTTTCCTGGTGTCAGGATACTTCGGTCTCTGGATCAGCTCCTAAATGAGAATATCTCTCCTGTGCATGATCCCTTCTAGATAGCGATAACGATCCTCTCAAGCATCTTTTCCAAAGGCGTCTTCGAGCTTAGGCTTCTTCACCTCCGCATGAACTTTGAGCTCTTATAAACCGAACAAAGTCTCCTTAAGCTGATTTTTGCTTTTGCATCTGTGAGATGACTCTCTTCTAACCTCTTTCTCTTTAACTTCAAGCTGCAGTTTCAACTTTTCAATCTGGTCATGAAATTCATCTTCTTTCCTCTTGTGGGCCATCACTGTGGTGTTCCATTGACTGTTGAACTTGGAAATTTCAAGGCGATCTCTATCCATATCTTTCTTTCTCTGTTGTAGGATGCTGTTGGCGCTCTTCAGGTCTTGGCCTATCCTTTCTCTGCTCTTAATTTTATCTTCTAGTTCTTTCTCTTTCTTGGCTAGAATTTTCGTCTTCACATTGGATACATAGACTGATTCATTCTGAGTATGACCCAACCGAGAGACCTCTATATTCAACTCTTCATTCTCTTTAAGAAGTTCTTGTTTTTCGGCCCAAAGCTTGTTATACCTCTCAATCTCTATCGTCGTGGGCTTCTCGATCTCTAGAGGATACATAAGTGCTTCGCGAAAAGGAAATCAGACAATCTCATCTCAGCTCTACACCCATTCCATATAAGAAGGGTAGGCTCTAGAGTTACTCTTACCCAAAGATGATCTCCCTCTTCTCTGAATAGTACCCCAAGCTCTTACTACTCTTCTTATTGTTTCAAGATCCTCTTTCCCACTGTAGTACAAGGATTCCTCCACTTCTTTGTCTGTTGGAGGATCTCTCAGCGCGTACCACAATTGTCTCCTAGCAAGAGAGGGATTATAGTTGATTCCACCCCTTATTCCCATGAGAGGCACGTTAGGAAACTCACCACAACTATATATCATCTCAGTCCCCAATAGCCTTCAGTCAAACCAGTGGATGTCTTTAGCAGTAAGGCCCATCACTCTCTCTGGCCACTTCAAGCAATCTTTGGTGTCTACAAAAGCACCCTCACGGGGTAGATGGCTCATGAACCATTTATGGAGAAGAGGAGTATAAAAACAAACTAATCCACCTTTATTCTTGTAGCTCCGAGAATGAATGATACAAATCACCGAGAAGAGTCAGCATGGGATTTCTCGTCATGAAGATCCCGATGGAATTCATATCCACAAAACCTGTTACATTAGGGAAGAAAGAAGTCCCATAAATGCACAAGGAAAGGAGAGCGTTAAAATTAGTCCAACTACAAGTCTCAGCATACTTCAAAGATTCACTCACCAAGGAACTTAACAGAAAGCCAGATAAACCTCTTTTAGATTTCAGATTATCCTTCACTACAGATGTGCTCAAATAAAGAGCCTCGGAAATAGCCTCAAGAATAAGAACTTCCTTAGATTCATGAAAGGGCACCTGATCTTTAACCGGAATATCCAAAATGATAGAAAACTCTTCCAAAGTACGAGCCAACTGATAATCTCTGTGAAACACCTCAACGAAGCATCATAGAACTGTAACAATGTGTGAATAGCCATCCTCTCATATTCTGTAATTGTATACAACATACCCAAGATCTTCCCATAATCATATTTGAACATTTCCAAATTACTTTGAGTGGTCTTGGCAAGCAGACTACGAATCGGACCAAACTCTGGCGATTGAAACTTGTAACTGACAGTACCCTTCCTACTAGTGTCCATCTCTTCAAATCTTCAGCAATAAGAATTAAAATGAAGATGCAAACCCTGGACATACACAAACATGAATGTTAGGATGCAAAATGATTATGCAAATGCAAATATGGGATCAAAGTTTCCATAAACTTTGAATAGCTATTGTACTGCTGACTGAATAGGATCAAAGTTCTGCTTCACTGAGAAAACTGGAAAGCCAGAATACCGGAGCAACCATAATACCAGAATACCAGAACCAAAATTCCACACTAATAAGAAAACCAGAAAACCGAGTAGGCTGAAAGTTAAGGTTTCCTGCAAAACCTTATCCTTCTCACATGTGGGTTCTAGCCTTGGACAGATGCATCCTATGCACTTCATCAATATTACAGACTCTCAGATCGAGAAATGATGATATGTTCACCATTTCTGGTTTGGCATCATAATCAATCAAGGAGGCCTCAACTAACTTCCCATGAACGGTCTCTAGAGTCGTAAGCTCCCAAAAGAGCACCCTGGTTACAATATAGGCATACAAGTCAGAGCATATCCTAAGAAAACCCCGTCAGAAAGCAGATCTCATGTCAACAATATGTATCAAGCGCTATGCATGCCAAAACAAGCCCACTCAAATCCTATGTGTATACTCAAGCCTGGGTACTGGGCTTATCTCACATGAAACAATCGCAATCAACAGCACAGCCACAGCAGAGTGTTGCACCCCAAAATTTGCCCAACCTTTTTCTTTAACTGGCTTTTGATTCATTGCATTTCATAGCATTAGCATTTGAATTTCATTACTCATTTGAAAGGTATTAAGAGGTGTGCACTTATCAGGAGAAGGCTATCAAGGTTCCAAGCCTAAGCAAGAGGATGTATTCAAGCTATCAAGTGCTTATTCTCATCAGAAGAATGTTAAAGCTCATTGAAGGTCATCAGATGATATTGAGTCCATGATTATGGATGGAGAGCATTATAGAAGCTCATTGGATGCCTTGAGGGTCATTGTGGAGCTTATTAATGTCATTATACCAAGTGCAAGAAGCCACAGCCAAAGGTGGTATAATTAGGGTTTTCATCTGGTCAACCCTAAGTCAACTGTTGAATTAAAGGAGATTAAGACTCAATTCCAAGTCTTTGTGATCATGGAATGTTGTGTTGAGGCATGTCATATATCATTTCAATATCAATTCATCAATATTCAAGAGTGTGAGAAGTTGTTAAGCTAGGGTTTCTAAGCTTGTCAGTGTAAAATCTCCTATTTAGTGCCTAACTTCAAGGCCACATATCTCATGATCAAAGTATCATCTCATCTTGACCCCAACATGAAACTTGTAGAGCATGTTTCTAGCTTTTTTTAGTACTAGAAGTCATCCATCTGATTTCTAGAACTCAAGTTATGATGCTGACAAGTTATGGGTCCTCAGATGAATGTGATTTTGGTCAACAAAAGTCAACCAACTTCCAAGACATTTTTGACCTAGAAGGATGTTTCTCCTCACTTTGACCCAAACATTAAAGTTTTTCCTTATAATCTTAGCTTTCCAAAAAGTACTAGAGTCTTTCATCTGATTTGTGGAGCTCAAGATATGAAGCTTGCAAGCCAGGGGTATTTTGGGAAACTTTGATTATAGGTCATTTTTTAGTATGGGTCAATTTCACAACTTTGCACATCTCAAATAAAACTTTTGCCAACATCAAACTTGCTCCAAATGAGTTCAATTTCATCATAAAATCATCACCTATCATAGGATTGGATTGGATCGGAAGAATGATGAAGAAAATTTCATGGAAAAGTATTTAAAAGGGCTAAATTCAATCAAAGTCATGTTGAACCATTTTCAATCATGTTTATGCATTTTTTGAGTCCTTTTAACATTCTAAGAACAATGCCAATTTCAGAAACCAGATTTGAGGTCACTTGCATATGGAAATTCAAGGTTGTTTCATCATGAAGGTACACATTCAAAATTCACCATTAAGATCAAAACAAGGGATTAATCTCAGCCATTAAGTTCCTTACATCACAAGCAACATGTATGAATTGTTTTTGAGGTTGTTTGAACCACTTTCATGGGTGAATTTCGGAGCTTCAAAGTGAAAAAAACTTGGATTTTCAATAGGATCAAAGTGGGCTGGGGTTGGGCCTCAAACCAATCTAGATCCATTGTATATGGACTCAGGATCCTTCACAAGCTCTCATAGGGGGATTTCCATGGAGAAATAACATAATTCAGTTGAAGAAATTGGGAGAGAAGGTGGAAATCGAATTCTGCAATCCAGCCAGTTTCAAGCCAAATTGAGATTGCCAAAAGCTCTAGGGAGGTTCAAGGGACGTTTCTGGGTGATTTTGCAGAAGCTTCATCAAAGAATCAAGACCCAACAGAGGTGCTCAGTTAGGTAAGTCATCCATCAAAATTCCTCTTTGTTCATGCCATGATCCCACGTCATTGTTACATATTCATGACCCCCTAAGTTCCTAGAACGTTTCTGGATTAGTTTTAGGCTTGTTCATGACAATTCTTGAAACGACCTTGATTTTGTATGGATTTGGTTAGGATTAATTATAGGGAGAAAATGAAATTGGACATGGTATTCTTGATGTACATGACATGACGAGTTGAATGGTATAAAGATTTGTTAGTTTTGGTGAAGTATTGAAACTGCTACAGTTGCGTTCCATCAGAGAAGATGATCGGAGCCGCCGTGCTCCGTCGTTTGCGAATCTCCCTCCCTTGAATGTTTAAATCCCAAGTGCATGCGTGGCTTCACATGAAACTGTTAGATCCATTGGCTGAAGTTCAAAACGGATGGCCACGATTTCATCTAGCTTTTGTTGACTAATCTTAAATGAAACGCTGAGTTTTGATCATGGACTCAGCTGGCTTAATGGGCCATTTTCCTAATCACACCCCCCTTTCACACAAGCCCAAAGAATGAACTGAAAATAATTACTAACTGCCACGCCATTTTTTCCAATTTCTTTTTATTTTCATTCCTTTTTTTCTTTTTGTAGTCTGTTTCATTTTAATCCATTTAAAATGCTTCCATTTGTGATAAAAATGTACAAGAATAGTTTTTAGGCATTTTAAGATGTTAATTGAATTTAGAAAATTTTATTTTTATTTTTTGGCATATTTTTCAATTAAAAATTCATTTTACACTTGGAAGTATTTTATGTAAATTGAAAAATGCATGTTTCTTGTTTTGAATTTCATTTTGGGATCAAATGTTCACATTAATGCTTGATTTTTCTTGTACATATTCTTGATGTATCATTTGATTTTTGTGATATTTTTCCCCCTGTTTTTAATACCATTTGATTAGGGCTTTGGCTCGACCTTTTCAATTGCTTTATGTACACTCTCCTTTCATCTCCCTTTCTGTCCAAGGACCTTGGAGCACCATTTAAAGTTGCTTAATCCCTCCTTAGGAGGTATTTGAAGCTTGACTTGAATGGTGAACCATGAGGATACTTTTTGTGCATCTTTTGGCATAAGTCATAATGAGACTTTGGTTGAATGACATTAGGGATACCATGGATGTTTTCTCTTCTTCTCCCACTTCTCTTTTGTTTTATGATTCATCCCATGTTCAATTTAGAGGCCTTAGGGCATTGTTTGCACTTGCTTGATGTATGTTTTGCACTTTTTCTTGCTTGCATTTGAAGGTTGAGATGAGCTTGTGGTGGTCTTTACCCCACACAATTTCCTCCCTTGCTTGTGCATTTTCTCTTTGTGTATCTCTTGTTTGCATTAAAGGTTGAGGTGTCCTCCCTTTGCTTATGTGTTGCATTGCATATGCATTCATCCATTCTCATATTTCATGTCTTATATCATAATACTATGTTGCTTCTTTTCTCCTCATTAACATGTTCCCTTAGGGATTCTCACTTCTTTGTTTAAGGATAGTGATGATAGACATTAGGTTGAATCCTTTGCATAATAACTTTAGGGTTTTGATTTGGTCCCCTTTAGAGTATTTTCTCTCTTCCCATCTCAAAACAACTTCAAAATACTTAATAAAGGCTAATGCATATTGTACGTTACGAGCCTTAAGTACTTGGGAAATAGTGATTGGGGGGCTACCTCTCAATTGCTTAGAGTGTTTAGTATACGTCTTTAGGATGATATGCGACACATTCGTTCCTAAGTCATAGTCTCTAGTGCAATATAAATTACAAACAATTCAAAAACACTTCTCCTCAAAAAACACCAAAACAAATGAATCAAACCTCATTTTGTCCCTTTGGGACCCCTTAATCAGGAAAACATTTTCATAAACAAGAGTGTTGTTAACTCTTAGTTCTACCGCAAACAGTAACGCCTAAGTCTCCAATGGTCGAGCTGCAAACACCAAACTGCTGGAACTGTTTGTTAAACCTGCTCGGGTAAAAAACATGTGAACAAACCGATGTTCTTATTTGCCCAAACTACGTTTGCTCTGATCTCTCATATCTGTTGAGAGTACGTAGGCACAAGATGCGATGTCTTGGCGAGCAAGCTTTCCCCTTTTTTCACCCGTAGTTAGCTGAACTACGTTGACTCTGACTTTCCCATTGCACGAGGGAATATGTAGGCCTAGAGCGGCGATGCTCTGTCGAGTCACTTTTCTTTTCTTTTGTCCCAGACCTTTAGTTAGATAGTTTCAATCACCCTTCTATATAGACAACTAAGCATGGATCCCGTCGAGTATGACGGACGTGAGGAGTGCTAATACCTTCCCCTTGCGTAACCGACTCCCAAACCCGAGATTTGGTTGCGATGACCAATCTTATCCCTTTTCGCTAGGTTTTCCCTAATCGTTTCTTTTCCCTCATTGGGATAAATAACGAACGATGGCGACTCTTCTGTCATTGCCGACATCTTTTTTTGCAGTAGCGACACAGAGCAATATGATAACAACAATCAAATGTAATAAATGCAGTAATGATGAAATAATATACAACAATAATGTACATAAAAGCATAAAACATAAACACCCAAAGAAGAGAAATATACAAGCACTAGGATTGGCTCGCATAGGGAACCAGAGTCCCCTGCAGAGACGCCAGCTGTCGTAACTAAGAAAAACACCTGGCGAAAAAAAATAGAAAAGTCGCCACTGAACGTTATTTATCACGACTGAGGGAAAGGAAATAATCAAAGAAAACCTCAAAGAAGGGAGAAGACATGGTCATCGCAACCAAATCTGGGGTTTAGGAGTCGATTACGTGAGAGAAAGGTATTAGCACCCCCTCACGTCTGTTGTAATCAACGGGATCCATACTTGTTATCTAATCAAAGGGTGTATTATCTAAAGCCTAATGCTAAACGGAAAAGGGAACGAAAAGAGAAAAGCAAAGAGGAGACTCGATAGAACTTCGTTGTGCTAGGCCTATGTATTCCCTCGTGCAATTGGAAAGTCGGAGTCAACGTACTTCGGAAAACTACGGGTGAAAGGGGAAGGTTGCTCACCAAGATATCATTGTTTTGTGTTTATCAGAGCAGCCGTAGTTCGGCTTACCACGAGTTGCTTTGTGTTTTTTATGAGCGACGTTAAGTTCTCATTCCAACAGTTAAGGTCGATGCTTGTTTGCAGTAGAACGGAAAAATAACGTACACTTTCTGAAAATGATTTGAGACACGATCCTGAAGGATAAAAATAATTTGAACAAAACGAGTGTTTTTGTAAAAATGCAGTATAGCGACAATACTCGGAATATCGTTCTCAAAGATTCTTGATTATTACTAATCGAATAAAAAGGGGGTTTGGTTGGTTATGATCAATTAAATAAAGAGATTGCAATTAAACGGTTAAAATAAGTGATTATCAAAATAAGTCAATCTACTGTTTTCGGTTCCGGCTTATCACGGGTTTCTACCTTACCAATTTCCTAAGCGGCTTCGATCTCTATTTGATTTCTATGTCAATTGACAAGCGCAAAAGATATAAACTAGATTGACAATCCTTTTTTTCGAATTAAGCAAACGAATTAAGTTTTCGTGAATTAAGCAAACACGAATTATAAACGCGAATTAACGACAAAGCGACGTAACGGCGAATAAAAGTAAGGATACAATCATACGAATTTAATCAAAACAATTCTATAAACTAACAGATTAAGCAAATGCAATTCATAGAATAGTGTTGAAAGAGAAACGAATTAAATTGATAAAGTATAAACCTCAAAGCGTTGGAACGTGATTACAGCAGATTGACTCTAAGGAATTAGTTCTCCATTCCAATCGTACAAGCTTCAACAATATTTTCGTGAAATGTGACTAATGTGAACAGTAACACGAGTTCTCCTTAAAAAGGAAAACAATGGATCCGGTTCAAAACCCAACTGGGTCGAAAATATAACACAGGCCCAAAACATGACCCAAAACTAAAACAATATCCTAATGTTGCAACTTCAACGAATATTCTGGGAAAATGTGTTCCGAATATGACTTTGACTCCAACAAGAAAGTTGTAGCTCTATCTCTTAGCTTTCCGTCAATTTTTAGAACGCCTCAAACGGATTCCTGGAACTCCAGTTATGATCGTTTCCGTGCAGACTGCTAAAGCTGAAAAATAAAGTGCGAAAATCAAATTAAACCAAAAATAAAATAAAATGTAAAAACATAAAAATAATCAAAATAAAGTAAAGAAATGCCCAAGTAAAAATACAGGAGAATATGAATAAATATGCACTGATCAAATTCCCCCACACTTGAACTTTTGCACTCCGAGCAAAATTAAAATAAAACACAACAAAGAAAGCACAAACACATCAACAGTTACTCATTCCAGGCTACACGTCTTCTTCAGTTAAGTTTGCATCGATAGGTACTAATCTTACACACTAAGGCTCAATTCTAGTTGCGGGGGATCGGACCATAAACCGCTGAACCAACTAACGAGTAATAAATTTTTTTCAACTTTTTATTTTCTTTTCTTTTTTTCTTATTTTTATTTTTTTTCTTTTCAATTTGATCACTCACTTATATTGATCGACTTCCCTGCGTAGAGTGTGTATGAGATGGTGCTGACTGCTGAAATAAACTACTTAAGAGCTGTCAGAGAATGAACATTCAAGGCTAAACCATAATAAGAATTCAAATCAATTTTCATATGCAGGAGATTTACGGTGTTAAGACGATACCGATCTTGTGAATTTTCCCAAGTCTCCGCAAACTAATCCCAAATTAGACTATAGCCCAGAACTTTCAAATAGATGCAATTTTTTTTATTTTTTTATTATTATAACTGAAAACAAACCAAAACAAAATAGTAAAACAAGCAAATAAAACAAAGGTTTCCCTCCCCCACACTTAAAGCATACATTGTCCTCAATGAAAGAACATAAATATAAATAAGAGTGAGAGAAAGGAAAGAACACACCCGATGAGTCAAGGTGGATAAGTGATCATATAAGCAGCCTTTCCCAAAGAGATATCTTCTACAGGCTCCTCTCCCAAAGTGGGGATGTTATAAAGTAACTTTGGGTAGTATCCATTGACCTTGAAATATTTATTAGTGCCTTCGACTTTTATTCCAGGATCAAAGAAGAATCTTCGATAAGTAAAAGTGTCGAATGAGCATGTGAAAGTGGTCTCTGTTTCCATAACATTAAGAATCAAGGGATTAAGGGGCTGCCTCACTGCTTTTCTTCCATCTTCAATTGAGACCTTACGCATACTCATGGATGGGCTAAAATTACGAGTGTCAACCAAGGTCCATCCAATTCCCTTCTTATGTTCCTGCAATAACTTTTCTTCCTACTCAAATTGAAGCTTTGATGAATAATATAAATCCTCAGGAAGTGGTTCAGAAGGTGGTTGTTCAGAAGAATATTTGGTTGGGGCAGCCGTGATATCAAGAGTTTCGATTGTATAAACGACATCATCAAAAGAATCACCATGCAAGGCAGCATTAATCTCAGTACAAACAGAGCAAACATTAGTGTCAGTACATAAATCACAAGAGTAAGTATCATCATAATCTAATAAAGATGGAAAATTAGATAACAACTCAGGATAAATATCATCAACTAAATTAGACAATAACTCTTTTGGATTCACTACTGTTTGGGCGGGTAGTTGGTTTGATACTTGAGCTTGATGCATGACATTTACTATAGTGGCAAGCTGTCCAATCTATGTCTGCAAAGTCTGAATACTAGAATCAGTCATTTGTTGGAACTGGAGATCATTCATAGCCATTTGCTTGACAAGGTCCTCTAATGAAGGTTCAGAAGGTGTAGAGCACACAATTTGAAATTCATTCATATGTTTATTCGTATCCTCACCTGCAAGTCCATTAATTTTTTTACTATTTTTTTTTGTTATTACTCAGACTCGGCCATTTGGTTATTATTCATATGTTTTGGTTCAGAAGGTTCTATTATCAGCCATTTCAAAATCAAGTTCAGTATCCGAAGCAAACAAGTTATGCAGATAGTCAGACTCAGACTCAGACTCAAACACAATGATGGAAAACGATTACTTAAATTTTAGAAAAATAAAATAACACCAGAATTAAGCTAATTAAGAAAAATAACATTTATGAGAATTTTTTCGATTTCTTTCGACTTTATAAAAACAGTAAAAATTTCATTAAAAATAGAAAAACAGTTTTACGATCGGACATAAATTTTCCAAAAACCGATTTTTTCGACTCTAGACACGAGAAGGCCAAAAACTTGGGGAACCTAGGGCCTAAGCGAAACAACACTAAACCTATAACTCTAATAACGATTAATAACAACAAGAATCCCCGGCAACAGCGCCAATTTGATCCGCTGTCGCGTGCGGATCAAAACGAGTGTTTTTGTAAAAATGCAGTACAGCGACAGTACTCGAAATATCGTTCTCAAGGATTCTTGATTATTACTAATCGAATAAAAAGGGGGGTTGGTTGGTTATAATCAATTAAATAAAGAGATTGCAATTAAACGGTTAAAATAAGTGATTATCAAAATAAGTCAATCTACTATTTTCGGTTCCGGCTTATCACGGGTTTTTAGCTTACCAATTTCCTAAGCGGCTTCGATCTCTATTCGATTTCTATGTCAATTGAGAAGCGCAAAAGATATAAACTAGATTGACAATCCTGTTTTCCGAATTAAGCAAACGGATTAAGTTTTCGTGAATTAAGCAAACACGAATTATAAACGCGAATTAACGAGAAAGCGACGTAACGGCGAATAAAAGTAAGGATGCAATCCTACGAATTTAATCAAAACAATTCTATAAACTAACAGATTAAACAAATGCAATTCATAGAATAGTGTTGAAAGAGAAACGAATTAAATTGATAAAGTATAAACCTCAAAGCGTTGGAACGCGATTACAGCAGATTGACTCTAAGGAATTAGTTCTCCATTCCAATCGTACAAGCTTCAACAATATTTTCGTGAAATGTGACTAATGTGAACAGTAACACGAGTTCTCCTTAAAAAGGCAAACAATGGATCCGATTAAAAACCCAACTGGGTCGAAAATATAACACAGACCCAAAACATGACCCAAAACTAAAACAATATCCTAATGTTGCAACTTCAACGAATATTCTGGGAAAATGTGTTCTGAATCTAACTTTGACTCCAACGCAAAAGTTGTAGCTCTATCTCTTATCTTTCTGGCAATTTTTAGAACGCCTCAAACGGATTCTCGGAACTCCAGTTATGATCGTTTCCGTGCAGACTGCTAAAGCTGAAAAATAAAGTGCGAAAATCAAATTAAACCAAAAATAAAATAAAATGTAAAAACATAATAAAACATAAAAATACTCAAAATAAAGTAAAGAAATGCCTAAGTAAAAATATAGGAGAATGTGCACAAATATGCACTGATCAGAGGTGAGTTGATTTTATTTGGAATGTGCATCGCACTAAACTCTATGACATAGGATCGAATACTTCGAACTAGGATCGATTATGCAACATGATCAACACAACAATCATAAACGTTCATCAACAAAAAAACCAAAAGTCGTGCGTCAAAGAATCACAAGCATGCTATCAAGAATAATGAAACAGATCAAAAACAATCCACATATATGCATTATATCAATCCATGAAGTTTAAAAGTGGAAAGTGATCAAAACAAGCTTGGAAATGCACAAAAACCACAATATGCATCAGCGTTAATCGATTAACCATTTACAGTTCAAAATTGGTTAATTGATTAACAACATCAAAATCAACAAAATTATACTAGTTAATCGATTAACCTGTTTTGCGTTGTAACTGGTTAATCAATTAACCGTGTACCAGTCGCAGAAAATCAAGTTTCAAAACTACTTTTCAGTAGCAAAACACTTGTTCAAGCATCCAAATGATTAAGCAATCAATTATGCACGAAAATTACATTGAATTACAGTAATCAAACATCAATTAGATCCAAAAAAACACCAACATCAACAATCAAATTCAAGCAAATGGATCAAATTGTATCAAAAACCATGGATCTACATTGCATAAGCTAAAAATAAGCTAAATCAAGTGTGGATCTGAAATTTACCAACCTACAAAGCGAAGGATTGCTTTGGTGAGTGTTGCAAACGAAAATGGACAGGTCTAGCACAAGAAATCCAAGATCCAAAGGAATCCTAGCAAGAAACCTCAAGATCCAAGCAATGTGATGAACTTGCTTTAAAGCTTCTTCAAGAATGGCTTCCAAAATTTGAATCTAGATCTAAACAAACATCAAATGCATAATTGAACCACTAATGATGATGTAGTGGAGGTTTAGCTCAAGAATTCAAAAATTGTAATGCACAGTTTGTGAATCTATGAATATGGAGCTTTGGTGAAAGGTTGAAGATGAAGATGGAGAATGAAAAAGTGAGAGAGAATTGAGAACAAATTCTGAAAATGAGAGTGAATGAGTGAGGTTTGGAGTAAATTTGGTTAAATAACCCTTAGGATAGGGATTAAATTTGGTTTGGAGTGTGGGTTAGTGAGAGGAATGAAAATGAGGAATGGGATTAGGAATTAGAATTAGAATTTCGGGTGGAATTAGATTATGAAAATGAATTAAAATGAACCCATTCTAGATCCTTCCAATGATGCATATGTGAAATCAAGTTGTGGAAATTGATTGGAAATTCTGCAGTGCTGAAAATTGAAGCATCTTTGGAAATTTTTCCTTGGTTAATCGATTAACCATTTGACAGTTCAAATGTGTTAATCGATTAACACAAGGAATTTTTTAATTTTGTCTCCTTTTGGAGGGAATCTTGGAAAATCACCTGTTTCCACCTGTTCTGAGCCACGTTAGGCATCTGAAACTTTTCTTTAGATATTACACCTGTAAAATGCCTGAAAATAACCTGTGAACTATCTCGTGCCCTCAAATTAACCTGCTGAAAAATATAATCTGGTATCCAATTGCTGTACAAAATAACCGGTGAAGCCTCTGATGCTTGCTGCTTACAAACTTAGAATAAAAGAAAACCTTGAGCCATAGAAACACCTTGATCCCATGTCTCAAGAGCCAATGCCATGTTATGCACAATGATGATGCAAAAATGAACGAACCATAAGCCAGTTACAACTAAACGAAGGGACAAATTTTGGGGTGCTACACGGTGGAGAAACAATTGTTGAATAGGCACGGTGGTTAATGGCGTGCTTGAGTCGGTAATAGTTTTCGACTTTATTTCTTCTTTTCTCCTTGTTTCTATTTTGTTCACTTCCTTTCTCTTCTTTTTTTCTTCAGATTTGTAAGTGTTATTAGGTGTTATTTTTACTGAGTTTGTGTTATTTGATAGGTTTGTACAAGGCTATGAAGCAAGTCTTGGTTGGTATGTGTTCTAGACTGGGTCTGTGGCTGACCCAGCATCGTGCACAGCCCAATCCAGTCCTACATCGAGGACGACCCTGAATGCCGGTCCAACCTGTTAGGGCTAGTATAAAGCAAATTTCCCACTTACTTCTCACCCGAGGGCACATCACCAACTGACTCGCACGCCAGGTGTAACATTTATGCCCTTCATAACGGGAAAGTCCTTCAATTAACTAGGGAATGCAGAGTGATTGACACATGACAATGAGCACGAGATGTTCATCCCTACCTCCATGCAGGAATCCTGACAATCATCTGTTATGGGCTTGAACGTTCAGCCTATAACGAAGACCATTGGGCCAGCATTGTGGGCTCTCTATAAAAATCCTCCTCTGCAAGAGGGTTATGTATTCTATTCTATAACTCTTTCTTACTACCTTTTCACTCGAACTAAATTAAGCATCAGAGTGTTTACGGGTACACCCTCTTTTTCCCTTGTTGATCGTTGTTGCTACAGACGTGTTGCTCGCCACATATTTTGATCGATAGGTTAGATCAGTGGCACCGTCTGTAGGGACTTGTTGCCCCGTATTTTCTTTCCTTGAGACCAAGAGACCAAAACAGAAAACTTCAAAAACCAATCATGGCCGATCAACACGACAACAATGGTCATGAAACCGTCTTTTCTCTCACCCATGATGCTGACAACAACGATATGTCAATTCTGGAGGAAGAAACTTCAACGAGGAGAGACGGGCGCACCACCTTCCTCTCCACCAACGATGCGACTGACAATGACATCCAGTACGTCGAGACCTGCAAAGTCCAAAAAGCTCCTGAGAAATTCCAACCAATCCCGGTGCCGGTCAACGCCAACCCGACCATCGCATCCCTGGTCGCGGCTGTAACACCCCAATTTTTAATAGTTATTTATTTATTTATATTATATTAATTAATTAATTGAGTGATTTTGTGCATAATTGATTTATTTGATTTGATTTAATTAATTAAATTATTTGATTTAATTGATTTATTTTATTTTGTGGAATAATATGTGAAAATGGTAGAAATTAGTAATTGGGCCTAGATTGGGAGTGTGAATAATAAGTAGGAGATTTGGTTAAGTAAGCCCATTAGAATAATGAGAAATTGTGGGATTTCATAAAATAAGAGAAAGAGAGAATAGGGTTAAAAAGATAGAAAAGAGGAAAATAAGCAAAGACAGAATTGGAGAAGGGGAGGAGGAGAAAACCCCAAGAACAAGAACCTCTAGAAATCCAAGAAAATCAAGGTAAGGGTGAGACTTTCCATGGTTATGTGATTGTATGATAGTGTATGATGGGTAGTAACATGTTTAGGATAAAAATCCCTAATTTTAATGCTGGTTGTTATGTGATTATTATATGATGAAATTGTGCGCCTTATATGTGTGTATTCTTTTTTTTCTTTTAAGTATTGAACCTATATCCATCAATTCAAAGGTTTTATACATAATCTTAAAATAATGATTAGATGGTTTAATTGTGTTAAAACTGTAAATTCACTTGAGATAATTACAGTATTGGATGGGTTATAATTTTCCAAGAGATTGAGTTTTTACGGAATCGAAATCGGAGGTCCGGAAGGCCTCCAACGGTGAAAAACGCAGAAAATTCTGCATGTTGTCCGTCTCGACTGTTCATGTTTTTGGTCGAAATCGTTTTGGTTATAACTTTTAATCCGTAAGCCCGTTTTGGTCCCCGTTCGAAGCATTAGAAAACTAATGAATAGAGCTATCACATCGTATAGATAGGATAATTGGTTTCCCAATATTTTTATATCTAATATGTTTGGGGAGCTAATTGTGTATATGTTATATCAATGGATCGTTGTGTTGTTTGCTGTCGGTTGTGAAAATTATTTATGGATAATTTATCGAATACTTGTGTGTGTTCTTGTATAAGTATATTTTAGGTGTGACAACATGAAATGCATAATGTTATTTCTTGTTGTAATGATAATACAATTGTGATTGTATTGTAAAATGTGTTGTATACCATTTGAAAGTGAATTGTATGTGGATGATTCATAAAAAATGTGCAAGTATGTGTAATTGTATGGTAATTCAAGTGTGATGAATTATTGAAGATATGCATGAATGTTAAGATTAGGGAATGGTCTTAATTGCATATGGTTGTTAAACTTGCGCATGCATCATTTGTTGTCAAGAGGCAATGCTTGTTATTTCTGTGGGAACTAGTGACTTGTCCCAAACCTAGAGTGGGGTTTGGAAGCTTATGAAATGGGCTTTTTGTGTGTTATTGGTCTAGGGAACGGGTCCGGTAAAATGTAAAAACCGAAAAATAATAATAAGTGATTGGTACCACATCATGAGTTGTATTAGAGTCTTGCATTGAGTCACATCATGTATATGTTTGCAATATGAGATTATGCGAAATATGTGAAATTGATGAATTGACGAATTATAGAATTGTGAGTATGTACTTGTGAATATTATGGTCATTTGAGTGATAATATGTTGAAGAAGCTTTTGGAGTATGAGAATAATTATGTTATGTTTGTATGCCATAAATTATATATTATCTTATGATTTCAATAATTATGTGAATTCTCACCCTTCTGTTGGAATAATGTTTTGTACGACATTGCTCAGGTATCGAGGAGTAGGGTTGCTTCTAGCGCGAGGTAGCTGTTGGAGTAGCTTGTTTTAGTTTCTCTATTTATTTTGGGTTGGGTCGTGCTCTAATCATGTAACACTGGTAACATTTCGATTCATGTTTTGAGAGATACTTTATGTAATCTATTTTATTTTGTTATTGTTATTTGAATTATGTGGAGTATTAGCTTTTGTGCCTAAGTGATGATTATGAATGAGTTGATCATGGGGCTTTCATTATGTTAATTTATGATTGAAGTAATTCTACTACTACATGTTATGTGAAAGTATATGAAAAGCATGAATTTATTTTAAGTGTTATTGAGCATTAGAAGTATATGTGTGATCTTTTGAATTATATGTGACACCCTTATTTGAGATGCATGATAATTCACTCTGATTATTTATGTATATTATGTGGGGTTTAGAAGGGTGTTACAACGGCTATCAACCAGACCAACCCCCTGATCTATTAGCAGAATGATAGAATTGGAACTTTGGAGAAAGACCGTCGTCCATGCTCTCCCCTACAGAGACATCAATGGTACGAGTCTTGCAGCCCCTCACCATAACGACCAGGCCGCCGCCCACAACTAGAGAGGCTATAGCCCCTGAAGCGCAATCATTCTCCTCTCTGCGAATACCGACACTCATTGGTTGCCAAGAAGAGCAAAGCTAGCGGACGGCTAGACAACCTTCATTTGTACCTACGCAAATTGAAGAGCCGATCGAGGGACACGCCACCATGTCGCGATGACAACCCTCGTCGAGAGAAGTACGACTACTCCCCGCCGCGCTCACCACTCAGGAGCGACGAAGACGACCCCTGCGATCCACTATCTCAAGCGATCATGGACGTTTCACTTCTTGTCGGGTTGGAAAAACCCCCGAACCTTGGGACATACGACAGATCCCGACGAGCACATCGAAAACATTGATGCCCTGCTCGATTATCGCGGTGTCTAAGGCGCCATCAAGTGTAAACTGTTCCCTACTACTTTGAGGAAGGGTGCCATGACCTAGTACAAAAGCCTCGCTGATGAATCCATCACTTCTTGAAAAGACCTGAGGAGGCAGTTTTTAAGGCACTTCACTGCTTCTCGCCGCCATCCAAAGTTAGAGGTGACACTCGAGGTGATCATGCAGAGGAAAGATGAATCCCTCTGAGCCTATATTCAGAGGTTCTGGGAAACTTTCCAGTTCTCTATGACCGACGACATAAAGAATTATCTGCTCGAGCCGAGGCTGCGCCCACGTAGTGACTTTACCAAGGCCGTCGGCATCGAGACACCCATGTCAATAGACGCCCTCCCCCTCAAGGTCCAGGCCTACATTCAATACGAGGAGAAAGAAGCTACCAACAATGCTTAATACTTGCGGCATTAAGAGAACGCTAGAGTTTCCAGGCATAATGACCCCATGGTGCCTCACCGAGGAGGAGAGAAGTGGAAGGAGGATAAGCCACGTGAGTCTTGGTAGTTCAAAGGACATGTTGGCCATTTTTCCGAATAAACACTGCTGGCCGTATCTCGCGATCGTATTCTATCCGAGTGCGCGAAATAAGAATTTCGCCAGGCCGGAGTCCGTTTCCCTAGGAAAACGCCTCCCAAGCCTACTATGGACAAGACCAAATACTGTCACTTCCATAAGAGCCACGATCACGTCACTAAAGAGTGCATCCACCTCAAGGATGAGATTGAAATCTTGATTAGAGACATGCACCTGAAGTAGCACACCAAGAGGAGAGAGGCTTCTCGACAAGACGCCCAGGAAGAAAAGAAGGTCGAATAGGATAGGCCACCCTCTGGAGACACCTCCAACTTGTAGATCACCATGTCCATCTCCCGACCTGAGGAATTCTACGTCCCCGACGGGGCCGAAAACCCCCTCCATTTTTTGGCACACAGCGCATGGGAAACCTTCCCCTCCGCCATGGTCATATCTGGTGGAGGGTTCAACAAGCTCACCGTACGATTGATGAAAAGGAAGTTTGAGCAACTCATCGATGCAAGCTCAAACCAAAACTCCACCCTAGATAAAGGTCGGGGAAGCTCAGTCCCCATCGCGTTCTATCGCGAAGAACTCCCTAGAGGAGCCCTCAACTATAGCATCCTTTTTCTCTTAAGAGCATAAATGGTGACCTTTGACATTCATCGCATTCTGGTTGACTAGGGAAGCTCGGTCGACATTATATACTCCCAAATATTCCTGATGTTGCAGCTCAACGAAACGCATCTGATGCCCTACGTGGGGTTCAATCTGCAGGGCTTCAACGGTGCTACCACAAAGCCATGGGGTTATGTCGAATTGATTGTCACGGTCAGAACGACCGAAACCGCCAAGCCGATTAAAGTTCAGTTCCTGGTCATAGACTGCCCTTCTCTATACCAGTGCATCCTGGGGAGACTAGCTCTGGCCGAGCTGATTGTCAATCCATCCACTGTCCATCTGAAGATGAAGTACTACACAGCCAAGGGTCTCGTCGCCACCCTCCACAGAGACATAGAAGCCGTGAGGAGATGCTTTGAAGCATATCGAAGGGGCAGAACATTATCAACACCTCGTCCAAAACTCCTAGTAAGCCGACTCGACCTAGCACCTCGGAGGAGCTAAAACCAATTCCCCACATCGACTCGATTAACCTAGATAGTCGCTTCACCAAGGATGACTTGAAGGAGAAGAAGAAGAAAGAGAAAGGAGCTCGACTAGAAGTAGAAACCTTCCTGGCGCCACATGTCAATGAGGAGCCTGCACATCCTAGGTGCCCCGTTCCTGACGGCAAGTTCGAAGTCATCCTCCTCGGCAGTGACCCAAACAAAGGAGTGAAGATTGGCACCGGCCTCCCCGACCTCGCAAGAAAGTAGATGAAATTCTTTCTAAGAGAAAATGATGACCTGTTTACATGGAGTGCTGCTGAGATACCCAGACTGGACCCCAACGTGGCCTGCCACAAGTTGACAAGTGACCCCGCCGCTAGGGCTATAGTACAACGTAGGTATAGGCAGTCTCCAAAAAAAGTGGAGGCTGTTGAAAAAGCTATAAAAGACCTCTTAGAGGAAAATTTTATTTCGGAAGCCCAATACACAACTTGGCTTTCAAATGTTGTACTCGTTAAAAAACCTAATGGAAAATGGAGAATGTGTGTTGATTACACTAATCTTAATAGGTTTTTCCCTAAAGACGCTTACCTGTTACCTAACATAGATAGATTAGTTGATAACTCTGCAGGTTTCAAATTATTGTCGTTTATGGACACGTATTCAAGGTATAACCAATACCCCATGGCATAAGGGGACAAAAAATACACGACCTTCATGACCGAGTCGGGCAATTACTACTACAACGTAATGCCTTTCGGCCTGAAGAATGTCATTGCTACCTACCAGCGGATGATGAAAAAGGTCTTCCGAGGTGAGATTGGAGACATGCTCAAAGTCTACATGGACGACATGATTGTGAAGTCCCAATAGGAATCCAACCACATGCTTCACCTGAAAAGAGTCTTCAACCAAGGTGGAGATACAAGATGAGATTCAATCCGGAGAAATGCACCTTCCGCATTGGAGCAAATGAGTTCCTTGGCTTCTATCTAACAGAACAAGGAATCAAAGAGAAACCCAAAAAATGTATAACCTTCTCCAAAATCCTGATGCTAAACTCGAAGAAATCAATTCAATCCCTAAAAGGGATGCTCACCTTGTTATCCCGCTTCATAGACAAATCCGCCCAACACACACTTCCCCTTTTCAAGCTTCTACATAAGAAAGCAACATTCGAATGGACTGAGGATTACGAACAAGCCCTCCTCCACCTCAAACAAGATCTGTCACAATCATAAGTCCTCTCACAACCAGACAACGGGGAGACTCTCTACCTCTACCTCGCCGCTGCAACCGAGGTCGTCATCGCGGCTCTCATTCACGAGACTCCCGAGGGGCAGAAAGTCATATACTTCACTAGTAAGGCCCTACAAGGACCAAAACTCAGATACCAGTAGATCGAAAAGGTAACACTCGCCCTCATCAATGCGGCGAGAAGATTGTGACGCTATTTCTTGGTCCATACTATCGTGGTGCAAACTAACCAGCCCGTAAAGCAACAGCTCGACCGTCCTAACATGGACGGAAGAATGCTTAAATGGTCGCTAGAAATCTCTGAATTTGACGTCCGGTACGAGAGAAGAAAGTCCCTTAAAGCTCAAGTATTAGCCAACTTTGTGGCAGAAATGGCCACACCGGCCTCCCCGACAAGTGGAAGCCATAAGTGGACCATATTCATGGACGAAGCATCTAGCTCGATAGGAAGCAGAGCAAGCATCATACTTGAAAACAAGGAAGGAATCCTAATCGAAGTCTCCCTCGCCCTATCCTTCTCAACCTCGAATGACCAGGTAGAGTACGAAGCCTTCCTCGCAGGGCTACGCTTGGCAGAAGACTTGGAGCCAAAGAGATAAAAATCTTCACTGATTCCCAACTCGTCGCCTCTCAAGTACTTGGAGAGTATCAGGCCAAGAACGATAATCTTTCTGATTACTTAGCTCTAGTTCAGGAGAAAATCACAAAATTCAATTTTACAGAAGTAAAACATGTCCCTCGCGAGTACAATACACGAGCTGACATCCTGTTAAAACTCGCGGGCACGAAGAAGAAAAGAGGAAACAAGTTCGTCATCCAAGATATACTTTCTCTCCCGAGCATCGAGAAATCCTCCACGACCCTCGACGTAAATGCCATCGGCAGCAACAACTGCTGGATAACCCCGATATATAACTACCTCGCCATAGGAGAACTAGCACTGACTAGAAAGAGGCTAACGTAACCAAACGCAGAGCTTGCTCCT
Source organism: Lathyrus sativus (assembly GCA_963859935.3). Lineage (NCBI taxonomy): Eukaryota > Viridiplantae > Streptophyta > Magnoliopsida > Fabales > Fabaceae > Lathyrus > Lathyrus sativus. Next base: position 467,181,880 of record OZ012741.1, on the reverse strand, counting down.
ATGTCTTAGTCGAGAATAAGTTGTACCGACGGGGATTCTCCATCCTCTCCTTAAGTGTGTCGAAGAATCCAAGGTCGCCAATATCTTATGTAACGACCCAATTTTCAATGACTAATTATTTGTGTTAAATAATTGATTTATTGGGATTATTCTAATTATTTGATGATTGTTTAAATGGATTGATAGATGATTTGAGAGAGGAAATTAAATGGAAAGAAATATATAAGGAAAGTGGAAGAGAAAAGAAAAGGGGGTAAGGAAAGAAAAGAGGAGAGAAATAGAAGAGAAAGAAAGAGGAAGAGGAGAAAAGAGGAGGAGAAGAGGAAAAAGCTTGGAAAGCTCAAGATCCGCTTCTAGCTCCGATTAATCAAGGTAAGGGTGTGAAACTTTATTATTTTATCCATGTGTATAATCATGTATGATTTTGTTGGATTATTTCGGATCGATTGGTAGATTTTCTACAACTTCCATTTTAGGGCGGAAGTTGGTTTAATCGGTAGAAACCGAGTTTTAACGGTTGAAAATGAGAATGAGTGGTTAAGTTTAGTCGAGGAATGTTAGGGTAAGGTTATTAGAACAAGTCGGAATTAAATCGGTTGGATTCGGTGAGTTTGGGAGTGCCGGGACAGAACTGAATGTTGTTGTTCGCAGGCGACTCGCTAGCAACTCGCTAGGCGAGCGTGTAGCGAATGGTCCCAGACTTGGGACAGTAAGGTTTTGGTGCCCTTCGCTGACAGCGAGGGGAGTAGCGAAGATCCCGCTGGGGGTTCGCCGTGGCGAACGAGGTAGCGAGCAATGTCTGGAGGTTCTATTTGTGCTCGCTAACAGTTCGCTAGGCGAGGAGGTAGCGAACGCTCGCTAGGCGAGCGTGTAGCGAACGTAGCAGGATGAGTTTTCCCTGCTGTTGAGTGCTGTTGTGGCTTGGGGTTCCGGTCGCAATCGACCCTTCTCTGATTTAATAGCTTGTATGCTGGTTCATGAGGTGTTGTGGGTAGCCGAATGGCGTGAATCCTAGATTGTGCAATGAATTGTGGATTGTGCCCGTATGTCGATTATGTATGCATTGTTTAATTAACTACAATTGCATGATGAGATGATTGAGTTCGTTGTCGTCGGTACAATAATATGAATGCATGAGAAGATAATAGGATTATGTGTGCATTGAGTAGTGAGAGTGGTGTCGGAGTGGATTACACTGGGGTAGAATGACGTAATATCATTCCTAGTTGTGAGCTCAATAGGGTAGGATGATGTAATATCGTTCCTAATGAGGCATAAATAATATTGTAGTGCATTTGGGTTATCCCTAATGAAGTGTGATTGATGGGTGCACTAGGGTAGAATGATGTAATATCATTCCTAGTGGCGGGTTCATTAGGGTAGGATGGCTAGACATTATTACTATAGTGTTATATATGCATGTAGAGGAAGGTTGTGAGTCATTTTGCATTAAAGGCATCTTGATGTACAGTTATATTTGATCCCGTGTAGGATCTGCAGAACCTCGCTTGATGCGATGGTTATATTTGATCCCGTGTAGGATCTGCAGAACCTCGCTTGATGCGATGGTTATATTTGATCCCGTGTAGGATCTGCAGAACCTCACTTGATGTGATGGTTATATTTGATCCCGTGTAGGATCTGCAGAACCTCGCTTGATGCGATGGTTATATTTGATCCCGTGTAGGATCTGCAGAACCTCGCTTGATGCGATGGTTATATTTGATCCCGTGTAGGATCTGCAGAACCTCGCTTGATGCGATGGTTATATTTGATCCCTTGTAGGATCTGCAGAACCTCGCTTGATGCAATGGTTATATTTGATCCCGTGTAGGATCTGCCGAACCTCGCTTGATGCGATGGTTATATTTGATCCCGTGTAGGATCTTCTGAACCTCGCTTGATGCGATGGTTATATTTGATTCCGGTTATATTTGATTCCTCGAAGAATCTGATAAGTGATAGATTCATAGGAAAGTCTGATGAGTTGTAGTGTAACTGTATAAGTGCGAAAGGAGTGAGTTCCTAGGAGAATCTGACGGACGAATGAGTCGATATCGTACGTTCTTGGGGTGTGTGTGCGCGCATGTGTTGCGTGATGATATGTCGTGATTGATGGTGGGACAGTGAGTCCAGATGATGTGCATACTTTATATAGATTCTGCCTTTTATTTCATGTACTATTATACCATTACTAATTGACTGTGATTCTCACCCTTTTGTTGTTGTTGTGGTATGTGCTTCTTCAGAAGTACAGACAATCCAGGTGTTTAGCTAGCTTGGATTATGTTGTGCCAATCGAGTCTAGGACGCTCTGATACGTAGCACGGGACTTGGGTGTTTTGTTAATTTCTGTTGCACTTGTTTTAGTTTTCCTGTGAACGTATCATAACTTGATGTATTTTATTAATGAATATTTTCCGCTGCATTTTGATGAAAAAGCTTCTAAGGAAGTGTATGGTTGGATTTTTATAATGTGATATCCCACTTGGGGAGTTGAAACTCTGATGTTTATTTATAATGTTTATTATTTTAATTGTTTTGGGAAGTGGGGTGTTACAATTGGTATCAGAGCAGGTCGGTCCATTCGGCCAAGTTGTCTAATGTTGGTTGTCCCCTTGTACGCGACATGTGTGTGAAAACACTGTCGGTGCGCGTTTGTTGTTTAACCTTTGTCTGCAAGTAGTGAGAATGATTAAAGTGGGGGAGAAACTTGTGCTTCTCCAGGTTGCTGCAAGGGTAGAGTGGTAGCTCAGTGTGGTGGGATGCTCTTATAGTTTGGTGAAGATGGTTTACACTCCATCATGATTTCGGTCGTCTATTGACAAATTAAGGAACTAATCATCCTTAATCTCTTGTTGATAGTAGTTGGGATTGTGTTGGATGGGATAGACGTGTCTTGCAAGTTTAGATGGCGTGGTGTAGTGAATTGTTTGGAGTGAATCCGAGTGCTTAAGAATTGTTTTGATGAGTCGGTGCAGGACAGTGATGAGATGTTTAATTTTGATGGAAATTTTGAGTATTGATGAAAGTGGGAAGTTGGTTGTTTACCGTTTGATTGTGGTTGCCTGAGAGTTATCCTGACGAGATAAGTGTTATACAGCCAGGACGTGAAGCGGAGTTGTGATCGACTTAGTTGCGGAAACTAGTCAGATACTGAGAGCTCCATATGGTATGTCTGCTTAGATGGTCAAAGAATTAAAATTGATTGAGTAGTTTTGAGACTCGTGTCTGGTGTGTATGCTACGGCAACGAATTATGGGGGTAGAGTATAAAGGTGGATAATGACTTTCAGTGATTATTAAGGAAAGTAAGATGTGGGATACCATGTGGGTATGATTGGGAGAATTGAATATGAAGCAGAGGAAAACGATTGGAACTTCTGAGGGATTATAGTTTTGGATTGAATTACCATTCGGGTAAAGCAACGCAGTGGCAGATGCGTCGATTTAAGATTTGGTATATACCGTTGATGATGGTGAGGAAGTTAGAACTGATTAAGTAAAAATTCGGGATATGAGTTTGATATGTGAAGAGACTTCTTATGGGATTGAACTTTGAATATTGAAATTGACTATTGGTATTCTCGAAGAGATTCAAGGAGGTCGGGAGTCTAATTTGAGTTAATAGATTGATTGAATTTAAAGAATTAAAGTCGAAGGGCTGATTTTCGGATTTATGGGAATGATATCATGAGATGTCGTGATAGAGCTGTGTTTTAGAGATTATTAAGTGGGATGAGAGTATTGTGGTTGATGGAGTATCCATCCTAGTGCTATAAGGGTGTAACCGAATTTGAGAAAAATTATTTTTGATGGCCATAGATGAAGAGAGAAGTGGTTTAGTTGTATGTGCTGGTTAAACTTGTCGGAGGTCGAAGAATGAACGTCTGAGACGGTTGAGTCTGACGTAACCGTTGTATATTCCAGAGTTGAATTTGGATAGTATTCGCAGGATTTGCGTTGGGTTTTCCGGAGAATTCGAGGAGTGTGATTTTAATCGAGTAGTTTCAAATATCGCTGAGGTGATAAAGTTGTATGAGATGTCGTCAAATATTGTGTCTGATAGGGATCTGAAGCGTTATATGGTATGAGGAGTAGGACTCCTTTGTATTGATATGAGTCAGGCGAGCGTGTTGTGCTCGGACCTGAGGATTGTGTAAGAGACGACTGAGAAGATCAAGAAGATCTATGAAAGGGCGTGTTCTGAGAGTTTCGGTGGTGACGAGTGTTGATCGAGCTTTGGAGTCTCAGAAGCACACATCGTGGTTTGTTGCTTAGTATCAGAGGGCGCAGCGGAAGTGTGGGAGAAATATCATGTTTGATTGTCTTACCGCTGTCGCTTGTGAATTTACATAATGTGGTATATGCCTAATCGAGGTAGTGCGAGTGCATTCATCCAGATGGATGGTGTACAAGTGAGGAAGGATTTGACTGCCAAGACATTGCTGGTCCGGATTGATAAGTAAGAGGTGACATTTTCGAGGACGAAAATTCCTAAAGTGGGGGAGAGTTGTAACGACCCAATTTTCAATGACTAATTATTTGTGTTAAATAATTGATTTATTGGGATTATTCTAATTATTTGATGATTGTTTAAATGGATTGATAGATGATTTGAGAGAGGAAATTAAATGGAAAGAAATATATAAGGAAAGTGGAAGAGAAAAGAAAAGGGGGTAAGGAAAGAAAAGAGGAGAGAAATAGAAGAGAAAGAAAGAGGAAGAGGAGAAAAGAGGAGGAGAAGAGGAAAAAGCTTGGAAAGCTCAAGATCCGCTTCTAACTCCGATTAATCAAGGTAAGGGTGTGAAATTTTATTATTCTATCCATGTGTATAATCATGTATGATTTTGTTGGATTATTTCGGATCGATTGGTAGATTTTCTACAACTTCCATTTTAGGGCGGAAGTTGGTTTAATCGGTAGAAACCGAGTTTTAACGGTTGAAAATGAGAATGAGTGGTTAAGTTTAGTCGAGGAATGTTAGGCTAAGGTTATTAGAACAAGTCGGAATTAAATCGGTTGGATTCGGTGAGTTTGGGAGTGCCGGGACAGAACTGAATGTTGATGTTCGCAGGCGACTCGCTAGCAACTCGCTAGGCGAGCGTGTAGCGAATGGTCCCAGACTTGGGACAGTAAGGTTTTGGTGCCCTTCGCTGACAGCGAAGGGAGTAGCGAAGAGCCCGCTGGGGGTTCACCGTGGCGAACGAGGTAGCGAGCAATGTCTGGAGGTTCTATTTGTGCTCGCTAACAGTTCGCTAGGCGAGGAGGTAGCAAACGCTCGCTAGCAGCTCGCTAGGCGAGCGTGTAGCGAACGTAGCAGGATGAGTTTTCCCTGCTGTTGAGTGCTGTTGTGGCTTGGGGTTCCGGTCGCAATCGACCCTTCTCTGATTTAATAGCTTGTATGCTGGTTCGTGAGGTGCTGTGGGTAGCCGAATGGCGTGAATCCTAGATTGTGCAATGAATTGTGGATTGTGCCCGTATGGAGATTATGTATGCATTGTTTAATTAACTACAATTGCATGATGAGATGATTGAGTTCGTTGTCGTCGGTACGATAATATGAATGCATGAGAAGATAATAGGATTATGTGTGTATTGAGTAGTGAGAGTGGTGTCGGAGTGGATTACACTGGGGTAGAATGACGTAATATCATTCCTAGTTGTGAGCTCAATAGGGTAGGATGATGTAATATCGTTCCTAATGAGGCATAAATAATATTGTAGTGCATTTGGGTTATCCCTAATGAAGTGTGATTGATGGGTGCACTAGGGTAGAATGATGTAATATCATTCCTAGTGGCGGGTTCATTAGGGTAGGATGGCTAGACATTATTACTATAGTGTTATATATGCATGTAGAGGAAGGTTGTGAGTCATTTTGCATTAAAGGCATCTTGATGTACAGTTATATTTGATCCCGTGTAGGATCTGCAGAACCTCGCTTGATGCGATGGTTATATTTGATCCCGTGTAGGATCTGCAGAACCTCGCTTGATGCAATGGTTATATTTGATCCCGTGTAGGATCTGCAGAACCTCGCTTGATGCGATGGTTATATTTGATCCCATGTAGGATCTGCACAACCTCGCTTGATGCGATGGTTATATTTGATCCCGTGTAGGATCTGCAGAACCTCGCTTGATGCGATGGTTATATTTGATCCCGTGTAGGATCTGCAGAACCTCGCTTGATGTGATGGTTATATTTGATCCCGTGTAGGATCTTCAGAACCTCGCTTGATGCAATTGTTATATTTGATCCCGTGTAGGATCTGCAGAACCTCGCTTGATGCGATGGTTATATTTGATCCCGTGTAGGATCTGCAGAACCTCGCTTGATGCGATGGTTATATTTGATCCCGTGTAGGATCTGCAGAACCTCGCTTGATGCGATGGTTATATTTGATCCCGTGTAGGATCTGCCGAACCTCGCTTGATGCGATGGTTATATTTGATTCCGGTTATATTTGATTCCTCGGAGAATCTGATAAGTGATAGATTCGTAGGAAAGTCTGATGAGTTGTAGTGTAACTGTATAAGTGCGAAAGGAGTGAGTTCCTAGGAGAATCTGACAGACGAATGAGTCGATATCGTACGTTCTTGGGGTGTGTGTGCGCGCATGTGTTGCGTGATGATATGTCGTGATTGATGGTGGGACAGTGAGTCCAGATGATGTGCATACTTTATATAGATTCTGCCTTTTATTTCATGTACTATTATACCATTATTAATTGACTGTGATTCTCACCCTTTTGTTGTTGTTGTGGTCTGTGCTTCTTCGGAAGTACAGACAATCCAGGTGTTTAGCTAGCTTGGATTATGTTGTGCCAGTCGAGTCTAGGACGCTCTGATACGTAGCACGGGACTTGGGTGTTTTGTTAATTTCTGTTGCACTTGTTTTAGTTTTCCTGTGAACGTATCGTAACTTGATGTATTTTATTAATGAATATTTTCCGCTGCATTTTGATGAAAAAGCTTCTAAGGAAGTGTATGGTTGGATTTTTATAATGTGATATCCCACTTGGGGAGTTGAAACTCTGATGTTTATTTATAATTTTTATTATTTTAATTGTTTTGGGAAGTGGGGTGTTACATCTTACACGAAATACATGAAGGAAACAACGCCCAACACCTCAGAGGAAGGTCCCTTGCCCGGAAGGCATTACGAGCAGGATACTACTGGCCCACCATGTATCAAAATGCAAAGGAACATGTTAAAAATGCGATAAATTCCAACTCCACGGGGACGTGCACTTGGCACCGCCCAACGAGCTTAAAACTCTCCCGTCCCCATGGCCCTTTTCCTGGTGGGGGATGGACATCCTTGGACCGTTTACCATGGGGTCGAACTAGAACAAGTACTTGATAATCGGTGTTGATTATTTCACGAAGTGGAGAGGCGTAGGCCCTCGCAAAAATCATGACACAAAATATGCTCCGCTTCTATAAGAGAAACATACTTGCCTGATTCGGCATACCACGAGCACTCGTCACTGATAACGGGATACAGTTCACCAACAATAATTTCCAGGACTCCGTAGCCAAACTAGGCACTAAACAACACTTCACATCGGTCGAGCACCCATAGACAAACAGGCAAGCTGAGGCCGTGAACATGGTGATCCTACAAGGCCTAAAACAAAGACTAGGCGAAGCTAAAAAGAAGTGGGTAAAAGAGCTACACAGTGATCCTAGTGGAGATCAGAGAACCTTCTAGGCGAACTGAATTCCCCCTCGACGAAGAGATGAATGACGAGTGTTACGGTGAGAATAGGATATCAAATTATTGATTAATTTGAATCATAATCTTGATTCCCAACCGGTTTTTGATTTATCCGAAGGAAAGGTTAAAGAAAGGAAAAACCTATTTTGCATCGTAAACACAATGCGGGGAGAGATCTAAGGTTCGGGGGTTGGTTAAGCTTAGGGAAGGTATTAGCATCCTAAACTTCTGTAGTACTCTACAGGAACCTCTTGTTTTAAATGTGCTATTGTTATGGTTATCTGCTTAAGGGTAATGCTAAGGGTTAAATGGTAAAGATAAGGACCTAAGGGATTAGTTCTAAATTTACTCGCCAAGACTCGCATCTTGTGCCTACGTATCCGAGGTAGGGGATGGAATTAGAGTAATCGTAGTTCCCCTCATAGAGGGAGGTTAGAAATTTCTTGATTGTGGTCAAGGTACCAAGGGGACGCAAACGTTCATAGGGAAGCGCTTACTTGGAGTGCGGAGACTCCGATTTCTATGCTGTAAAGAATTGAAAAGGGTAAGGTAAGTATTCCACGGCGGGGACTTACATGGAGTACGGTGACTCTTAATCCTAAGGCTAGGATAAAGGGGTGGATGTCCACGGCGGAACGCCTAAGCATGAGTATGACGACTCAACGTCTTAAGGTTTAGGAAAAGGTAAAGGTGTGTCCACGGCGGGACGCCTAAGCACGAGTACGGCGACTCAGATCCTAAGGCTAGGATGGACGAGGATAAATGAATATTGACACGACGGTCAAACAGGGTAACTTTTTCGTTGGAGGAGAAATAAGCGGTAAAATAAAGCAGTGGATAATAGTTGAAAATGCAAGCCACGGATAGCATGAGATATTGAAATGGATAGTGCGCACAGTAACAGATGATTGATTTAAAATTGGACAGTATGTTGGATGTGATTATGATTAAGAAAATTAGAAACTGAAGTTAATTGTTTTTGTGAGAAATTAAAATTAAATCTAAGTTGAATAGAAAATTAGAATTAATTATTTTTTTTTAAAAAAATTAGATTAATTAGCAAAAGATTAATTAAATTTTAAAAAAGTTCTAATTTATCTAAGTTAAATTAATTAGTTTAATTAGAAATTAGAAATTAGTTTTTTTAAATATTAAGAAAAGAAATTGAAGTTAAATTAAACATTTTTTGGGCCTTTTAATATTATGAGATAAAATTAAATCAACATTTAAATTAAAAAACTAATTATATATTTTTTATTATAAAAATAAATTAAATTAACGTTAAATATAAATATTTTTTTATTTTTTAATTAAAATTCATTATATATATATATATATATATATATATATATATATATATATATATATATATATATATATATATATATATATATATATATATATATATATATATATATATATATATATATATATATATATATATATATATATATATATATATATATATATATATATATATATATATATATATATATATATATATATATATATATATATATATATATATATATATATATATATTACTAATTTTTCAGATTTAAAAAAAAAAAGTTAGTTTGTTAGTATAGTTAGTGTTATTATTATTATTAACTAAATACAATTAACATAACAAATAATACAAAACTGCAAATAAAAAAAAGAAAACAGGTGGCTCGGGCCTAGGTCATCACCTCCCAGGACCCGACCCGACAGTATATAAAAGGATGGGGCAAGGGTTTTGGAAACCCTAGACCCCAAAGGCAGCCGTGGCGCCTCCTTGTGTATTCTCTAAGAATTTTTTCTCTCTTCTTCTTTGATGCGTGGCTTTCCCTCTTCTTCTTTCTATCCTTGGCCACGACTTTGACTCGTCTTCTCCTTATATGCTTTGTTGTGAAAAAACACACGAAAAAAGAGTTTAAAAAATGGGGCTTACAGTTGTGGCTTTACGGCCTATGATGATATGTTCTGAGGCTTGATGGATTTTCGTTCTCTCCTTGAGCAGTTGATGATTTTCGGATGAAGTTTCGTCCACGTTCTCTTATGGTTTTCGGATCTGTTGTGGGTTTGATACGGTTTATGACGGTTTGGATCTTGATTTTTTGGTTGATGGCTTGCAGTTTTTTTTTGGGCGATGATGATTAAAATCTGAGCCTTTGAGGTTTTGGGTTTGCGATGGGTTGCTCTCAGATTCGTGGATCCGGATCTGTTTTCTTTATGAAATTTTTCAGTGATTTTTGCAGATAATTTTTCTCTATGATTTTTCTTCGTTTGAGGGTTTCGGATTTGCGGATGTTCTTTTATGATTTTTCTCCGTGGATTCTTAACTTCGGTTCCACTTCTTCTTATAGCCTTCTTCTTAAAACGATTTTGAAGAGCTTTAAAGTTATTTCCTTTTCTGAGATGAACATGTTTTAGCATGTTCTGTGATTTTCCATATTCGTTTTCTTGCTTCTTGATGGCCTTAATATTATCCATTTTCGGATTTTTAGATCTGGATTAAATGATGTTCCTCTTCTGTTTTCGGAATGTTTGTTTGATGATGATATTTACGGAACTTTCATTGATGGTGGATGGATTTTTGTTTGATTTGGCCCAATGATGTTGGCTGTTATTTTGAAAACGGATTTTCTGGGCTTATTGATTTGTTCATTTCCGGATCCGTTATTTTTTGATGGTGATTTCTGTCGGATTTGGTGATATGGATGACGGTACTGTTTCCAGATTTGCGGAATTCTTTGTGGGATGAGATTTGTCCCTTTTTGATTTCTTCGATGCTGTTTGATTTTTCGGATTCTGTTGTTGGACAGAAACGTTTTTTCAAAAAAAAAATCTTTTTCTCTTCTTTTTCGGACAGAACTGATCTACCTTGATCTTGGGCCTGAGGCTATTGGAAATGAAATTGGGGTTTGGTAGCAAATTCTTGCTGCTCCTCTAGACCCGATGATGACATTGCTTTGAGTTCCGAAAAATAAATTAAAATCCTTTTTGTTCATAATTCCATACTTGACATTGTGTTATTATTGCAGGTCCGTTTGAGGATTGAAGTAAGTCTTGAAGACGGAACTTGGAGCTTTTAGTCTTATGATTTAGAACTTAGGACTTTCTTGTAATAATGAACCCAAAGAGAAAATATAATCTTGAATGTAATGTAAACCTGAGTATTGTAATGGACCTCGGACTTGAAAAATGTATGTGAATTTCAATTCTTGAATAAAAACTCGAATTCTAATTCTCTTGAATTTTATTGCAAACCATAACATGAACAACTTAAATCTTGCACTTCGCACTTGAGACATCCGAATTGTGGCGATTACTTGAAACCAACTGATATCCAATATGAATTTGATGCAATACTTCAATCCTGACCCACACCATAACCAAAGAAGAAACACACATCGTGCATCCTAATTTTTCCTTAAAATTGGTATTCACAGCAACTTGAATTCGACCAAAGAATGATAAACTCGCGTCAGACTCCAATCCTATGAATCCATAATTTTTACCTTTAAATCGCAAACCATCGACACTCAGGACGATGTTGATGAAAAATCTGTAAACGTTTAAGATCTTTATGTCCACATGAACTCAACCTGACTTGACGGACACACGAGACCACTTTCGACTCACCTGCAAAATGGAAAACTAGGAAAACTAGTTAGCGGTTAGTTGGAATGAAAGATGTACTAAAATGAAATGCAAAGATGATCACTAATCTAAGGGTAACATTTTGGGTGCAACAACGAGGCACTAAGAGAGGAACTCGACCTGGTCGAAGAGATTCTATCAGAGGCAGCTGTCATACCCCAATTATTATCCCTAAGATCCTGCATCTTTTTGCATCATCTGCATAGCCTATCATGTTTACCATCACACATAATTCCCAATTTATCAGTTAGAATAAACTTGTTAGATTTATAGCTAAATCAGTCAAACTAAAAGTCAAATGTGCGTAAAATCAGTGGAAGGAAAGTTTTAAAGTCGAGCTTGCAAACGTCATTCGTATTAATCTATGTTTTGCATAGTTTAACCTGCCATGCTCGTTTTAATTTTTCAACTACTTTTTGGTCGTATTTTGATCAGTTTAAGTCATTTATCCGGGAAAATTTTATTTCAAAATTTGACCAAACGCTGTATTTTTTCAATACGTTTATTCCGAGTTGATCATACTAGTGCCTTCATTTTATATTTTTTCGAGCACTTTGGTGCCCGACTTTTTTTATCTGTTTTTAGTCATCTTGTTTTTTATAATCATTTAATTTAATTTAAAATAATTATGTTTTAATTAATATTATTTTAATTTATATATTATTTTTATAATGTTTAAATTTTGTTTTTTTATTTCATTTTGGGAAACACTTGCTTGCTACGTTTTAAAAAGTGAACTTTTGTCTTTCTTCATTTGGTGACCTAGTTCCATTGAGACCAAAAGGACTCAGGCGATCTAACCTACACTACAATGGTCCAAAAATTTTGCACCAAGTCAATGATACAAGTTATAGTGTTGCATGCAATGAAAAGGACACCTCATACACGTTTGACTGACCATAATACTACTCTCTCTCATTTGATGAAAGGCAATTTTTTTAAAACACCAATTTTCATATTTTTTTCATAATCTCACAATACAGAGGTCGCCCCATATTTTCCTTATTCATAATTTTATTCAAAGACTTCATGTTTTATCCTTCATGCGCGGGACCACACGATACACATACATAGCACAAAAAGGATGGACTGCTTGCAATTTTCTTTTCATGGAAACAAACTGTAGCACCCCAAAATTGGCCCACTCTCTTTTTGTTATCTTGGCTTATGTTTCACATCATCTTGCATTAGCATTTGTGCATAGCATTGGGTCAAGACAGGGGATCAAGATATCTCACTTTTACTCAAGGAAGGAGCTCCGTCTTTGAATCTCACACAAGGATGCATCTTAATTATCAAAGCATGTCTCAACATCACTTGGGACATCATACAAGGGAATCATGGTTTTCCATCTTTGATTCTCAAGTTGGAGTTTGGGAATATGATATCTTCATGAGCAAGGATTTTGAAGCTTCATCATCATCATCTCTCTTCACAAATCATCTTTTTCTAAGAGATTCTTCAATCTACCCAAAGGAAATGCGGTTTTGAGCCTGGGTCATTCTCTCTTATCTTCATGGCTTGAAACTAGGGTTTCACATATACTTAGTCTAGGCTTGTTTCTTTGATTAATACTTGATTCCATGATCCTTCATATGTCCTAATGTGTTTAGGGGTAGAGGATTGATCATCAATTTCAACTAGAAGAGCTTCAATTGGTCAGTCAATTGCAAATCAGGCGAATTCGGGGAAAAGTCAACTGTGCAAAAAAAGGGTCAACTCCTGACTTTTTGAGGTCAAGATCATGATCCTCATGTTTAACATGCCAATGGATGAAGATTGATCAAGAAATTTCAAAGGGATCATGGAAAAATCAAGAAGTTTGAAACTTACCATTTTGGGAAAATTAGGGTTTTAGAAACTTTCCATTTATGGAAAGTTTCATGGTTGGAGCAGCCATCTTCAAGGCCTCTTTCCTTCATGATCAAGGTTCTAAATGAATTTTTGTCCAACATCAAAGTTATACATCATATTCTAAGCTTTCCATCCATTATTAGAACTTTCTCATGGGATTAATGAAGCTCAAGTTATGTGGATTCAAAGTTGGGGTTCCAATTATGTCAAAAAAACTCATTACTTAGAATTTTTCTAAGTTATTCCAAGGCAGGTTTTTGGATCAATCTTCCAAGCTCTTTTTCACCATGTTCCAAGCTCCAATTTGATTTCCTTCAAACATAAGAGTTTTAGATCATCTTTCAAGCTTTCTAGTCATGGCTAGAACTCATCATTTGATTCATTATAGCACGAGTTATGGTGTCATCAAGTTAGGGTTCTCAAATTGAAAAATTTATGAAATTTCACTAAGTGTGGTGTTGCACCCCAAAATTTGCCCAACATTTCTTTACCTAGCTTATGTTTCATTTCATTCACATTAGCATTATCATTTGCATTTCATTGACATGTATGCAGGAGATCAAGAGGTATGATTACCAATTAAGAGCTATACAAGACTGTGAGGCTAGCTAAGAAGGTTGTTCAGATGTTCAAGGGTTGATATCCTTGTCAAAGAAGTTAAAGGATCCTCAGAGAGAATGGTTGAAACCAAGTGTATAGGTCTCCTAACTTGAGAGTTGTGGGAAGCCATCAGATGATTCTGAGGTCATGGAGATGGACTTGAGGTCTTGAGAGAGCTCATGAGAAGTGTTGAAGATCACTTTGAGGCCTAGATAGGTCATTGTGTAAGATTAAGAAGGCTCAGCCATGAGTGGTGCAGCTAGGGTTTGACCGGGTCAACCCTAAGTCAACTGATGATTTGAAGAAAGATGAGACTTAATTCAAGAGCCATGTGATCATGGATTACATTGATATGTTCTAAGGATGATTCCAAGTTCAAATAATCATGATTGAAGAGTTTGAGAAGTTTCAGGCTAGGGCTTCTAAGACTTGACAGTGTAAAATCCCCTAGTTTGACCCCTGTCTTCAAGGCAATTTAACTCAAGATATGATAGTCATCTCATCTTGACCCCAACATGATTGCTATAGGGCATGATATTATATTTAATTTGAGTACTAGAAGTCCTTGATAGGGTTTATAGAACTCAAGTTATGAGCCAAACAAGTTACAAGTCATCTGAGGCATGTGAATTTGGAGCTTGAAAGTTACCCAACTTGCATGACATTTTTGCCCAAGAAGGATGATTCCTATGAACTTTTGGTCAATGTGAATGTTGTTCCTTATTCTCTTAGCTTTCCATATAGTGCTAGAAGTCCTTGATAGGATTTGTAGAACTCAAGTTATGGCTTTGGCAAGTCAAGGGTATTTTGGGAAGTTATGATTATGGGTCATTTTTGGTTATGGGTCATTTTCACCAACTTAGACATCTCAAATGAAATTTTGTTCAACTTGAAAGTTGCTCAAAATGGGGTTTTAACCTTGACCGTGTATCAAGGAGGCATTGAAATGCCTCAAGGAGAGACTTGGTTCAAAATATTGTGAAAAAAGGAAGAATTAAAGAGAATTAAAGACCAAAAATTCAAAATAAATGTTATGTGAGCAAATGAGGCAAAATAATAGCATTTTTTGAATGAAAAATACATTTTGGAAACAATGACATTATTATAATTTAGGTTTGAGTTCATTTTCATGGCCTTTTGCCTTGATACTTCATGAAGAAGTTACATCTCAAATCCAAGCCATGGGATGAAAACAAGGGATGAATCCCCACCATTCATGTTCAGTGGTTCACAAGGAGTGTGTTGAAGGTTTCCTGAAGGAGAAATGGATGAGATATCGCGCCTGCCATGAAAGAGATATTGAAGAGAAATTGAAATTTGAAATTCTCATTCTGAACCTTTGAGAAGGATCTAGATCATTCAGTCATATCCTATATAAGCCTATGAGTGCATTCAGTTCATTTTTTGGTGAAGATTGAAGCCTGAAGTAGAGAGTGGAGTTGGAATTTTAGAGGTGCAAGTGAGAATCGATTTCTGAGTTCAAGGCCAAATCAAGATCAATTGAAGGTTTCATTGTGTTCATCAAGTGATTTGGAGTGTATCTGCATTTTCTTGAAGGCTGAAGAGTGCAAGAACTACCTCTGTTACAAGCTTGAACACAGGTTGGTACATTTCGTTTTTGTGCTTAATCTATGTAGAGATAGTTAGCATTCTATAGGTGGTTAGGATCCTGGTGACATGTAGTTGGATTTAGGATCAAAGATTGGTGAATTAGAGACAAAGTAGGTGTGTGATCAATTTCTGTTGAGCCTTGGATTAGGTGATTCTTGGACTGTTAATCAAGATTGGATAGTGTAGAATGATCACCATGAGATGAGGATTACATCTGTGCATTTAATTGAAGTTATGATGAGATTCAAGATTGAGGTATATTTTGAAAGTGCTATCGGGTTTGGAAATCCATAGGGAGTTAGATGATTCTAAGGGTATATTCGTGATCAGCATTGAATTCTGAGTAGAATGATGTATGGTTTGTGCATTTTTGATGATCTATGTAAATGTCTTCGCCGGAGAAGACAGTGGCGCCACCGTCTGGGCCACCGTCTGGTTTTCCCCCCAAACTGAAGTTCAAATGAGGAAGAAACGCAAGAGCCATTAGATCTTGTCTGAAGACTTGACTCAATACTCATCATCCACGGCCACGATTGAGTTTTATACGTGTTTAACATCATATCAGTTCATGTTGAGATTGCTGGTGCATGTTTAGTTTTTGTTTTTGTTTTAATTTATTTAAAATACTTAAAACCATTTTAAAAATACCCTAATTTATTTTTATGATTGTTTAGTGCCTTGAGTTTATTTTCCCATTTTTATTTTATTTTATTATTTTTTTAATTGATTTATTTTGAAAAAGTGGTTTAATGGTTGACTTTTTGTTGGGCTTCTTGATCCAATTTTTCTCCCATGTGTGGGTACTTCATTGATGATTGTTTGAGCATTCGTTTAAGGTCTTGATGACCTTTTCTTGATTGTTTCCCTATTGGGTTTTGTGTGACCCTCGACATGAACTCGATGCTTTACATACTTTGTTCTGTTTGATGCATTTGGTGATGTTCTCATACAATCCATGTCTTGATCTTTTACAAACTTGTTCTTGGATGTTTAACTTGAGTTTGAACATTTATTAGGATTTTATTGGGTCTTTCTTCTATTTTTGATTGATGCTTAATTGTGGCTTGATTTTGATTTGCATATGCATGAGGCTTGACCTAGTTTGAGCCCACTTTAGTTACTTGTGTTTGAGTGAAGATTGGATGGATTTATTGAAGTTATAATGTGTTGTTTTTACTTCGCATGGGCTTTTAACATGTCATTTGAACCTGTCGCTACTGCGAAAATCGGCGCCGGCTGAACAGAAGAGTCGCCACCGTGCGTTATTTATCCCAACGGAGGGAAAGGAAACGCTCGAAGTAAACCTCGCAAAAACGGGAAAGGTATGGTCGTCGCAACCAAAACCTGGGTTCGGGAGTCGGTTAGGCAAGGGGAAGGTATTAGCACCCCTCACGTCCGTCATACTCGACGGGATCCACGCTTGCTTGGGTTGTACGGATTACACTTCTATCTAAACTAAAGGATGAGGTCTGAAAAGAAAAGAAAACATGACTCGGCAAAGCATCGCACTTTATGCCTACGTATTCCCGTCTGGAACGAGAAATCAGAGTCAACGTAGTTCGCCTAACTACGGGGAAAGGAGGGGAAGGTTGCTCGCTAGGATATCGCATCCTATGCCTACGTACTTTCATACAGCATGAAAGATCAGAGCAAACGTAGTTCGGGCTACGCACGACACAAGCTGTTCAAGTGTCTTTTATGAAAAATCTCGCCTTAAACAAGGGTTTTCTTATTTGCAAAAAGGTTGATGTTTGTTCAAATCTTTTGACGGAAGAAATGAATTAATCTCTGTTATAACCTTTATTAGTGTTTTTCTGTTGTTTTGAAGGAAGAAGAGATGACACTCTACAAATCCTAGGGTTGAAAAGGGAATAAAATCTACCCTAATGTTATCATGCATGGGTTAACTCCTAATGTCTATCATGCTCCTCTCTTGCGCAGAGAGAAACAGAGATCCTAAGGGAATAGCCGGAAACAGAAACAACAGATATGCAATAAAGCAGTAAAATGCATGGATGCAACAGTACAAGCGAGGCAAGGGAAGTCCCACTCAACCTCGAACCTAGAAAAAAATAGGCAAAAGTGAACAGGATTCACTTTCAACCCAGCAAGCCAAACAGCAAACAATACAATCCGGGAAAATTCACACAATACATCAAAATTTACAACAGCAAAAGCTAAACAGCAAAACAGTCTTCATCAGCATCAGCACCTATCTTCAAGTCAAAATCAGCTATCCACAGGCTTCAAGCAAGCATCAGACTTTATCTTCAATCTCCCAATGGCTTTCTTCAAGTCCTAACCTCCAAGCTGAGGAATCAATTGCAAGAGTAAACTGGGTGTTAAGCAATTAGTTGACCACCAAGGGTGGCAAACAGACTGCTATCAACACAAAGAATATTTCTCTCAAGAGTTCTATCCCTCAGACATTAGCACCAAGCCTTCCAAAGGAAGGGGGTGAGTGTCTTAGAGAGACTCTGTATCACAGAGAAGAATGGAGGCAAACAGGACCTTCCATGTTTGAGAATCAAGTTGGCTACTCTAGAGCTCTGCCTAACTCCTATATCCTACAAACTGAACAAGCAAAAGCTACAACTAAGCTCCTCTTCAAGGTCTTCAAAGTCTTCAATGATGATCCACAAGGTCTTCAACTCAATCTTCAAGGCTCACACACTCAAAGGAGAAGAAAAGAAAGCAAAACAATACAAACTATGCCCTTAAGCAACACACATATTAACCGTACATTCAAAAATCAATTAAAAATACTAAAATACTATATAATATTCTAGTAAAATTCTAGGGGGTTCTATACATACTTACCCTTAACCCATATATTCCCCATACTCTAATTTGGCCTATAAAACCCAAAACAAAATTGTTCAAATCTACTTATGCAACCTAAAACCCTAATTTTTGTTATACTAATGCTAGCCTACACAAACTAATCAAATTTTAATCTACAAAACATGAATTAAATCCTATAGGAACTATGATTCAATATCTAACTATGCCAAAAAGAATGGCTCAAAAATCCTAAGGGAAAGTCCTAAAACAAATTCTACAAAATTAAGTATCAACTAAAATCAATTAAAAAAATATTTACATGGAAAATATACTAAAAATATTAAAAGAAAATAAATGAGAATTTTATTTATTGATATTTTTCTAGACAGAGTTATGAGCATGTAGAAAAAACAAGCAGTGAAAAATAATCATTTTTGAATTTTATATGAATTTTATAAAATGCAAGAAAATATAAAGGAATTAGAAATAAAAGAAAATGAAATAAAGGGGATGGGG
>OZ012741.1:467100647-467162646 GCA_963859935.3 Lathyrus sativus | reverse complement strand
AGAAGTTGATAGAGGAGTACCAGACTTTTGGGAGGATTTGATCATTTCACGTAGTAGCTTATATGCTTTATTTGCATAGTGCTGACCATCGCCAGGATTGTTGGTTGAGGTCATGCCATCTTTGTATCGTACCCTGGGCTTATTGATTCTCTCTGCTATATATGAGGCTTTCTATGATTCAGCTCCGGTATTCTTATTGTCAACATTGTCACCGCACCGGCACCTTCGCACTAGAACTGGGGAATGAACTTCCCTAATGCACAGACACATTGCATTGCATTCATATTCATCTTGCATAACAGGTAATCTTTGAATGGTGTCTTATCTCCTGCTTTGATTCAGGTACTTAACAGGATTCCAGATCAACATCCGCACCGCTATTCTACACGATCCAACTGTCGGAAAGTCATGGACCAGATTCAGAATGAGATGCAGGATGTACGCGAGAAGCTCGCCCTCTTCATGCAGACCATGGAGGCTATAGCAAAAGGGCAAGAGAATTTGCAGGCCATGGTCCAGCCTCTGTTGGCTCGCAACGCTGGTCATGGTAACGAAGATCATCAGTCTGTCCGGGTTGATACTGCTCATGGAGATGGCACTCCAACGCCAGTGGCTCCGCCTGTCGTCAATGTGAATGCTGCTAACGTCAACAACGCTACCGCTGCTGTGAACGGTAACGTCGGAGCTGGAAATGAAACTGCTGTCCACAACGCTGGGCTGGGTGATGTCAATGTGGGAGATAATCTCGGAGGCAATGGCTTTGTCAACGCTGGGTTCGGATTCAACGATCAGGGATTCGACAATACTGGCAAGTATGGCTTTAATGCTCAAGGCTTTGGGCAAGATGGTTATGGTATGGTCAATCAGGCTACGGAGGTTTTGGAAACGGAAACGGTGCTGGTTTTATGGCTGGAGGTCCTGTTGGAGGTGTTCAAGGGTACGGCAACAGAGGCCGAGTTCCAGGGATGAATCAAGTCAGAGCTGGACGTAATAATGCGTATGATGGATACGGGGCTGGAAACGGTATGTGGCAAGAGGATCAACAGGAGGACGCCTTCTCTGGGGGGGGCTTTGAAGGGCCGATGGATGATTCTCAAAAGATTAGAATGCTGGAAGAGCAAATGAAAGGAGTCCTAAACCAGAGTGCTGTGGGTCTGGACATGGCAACTATGGGCTTGGTACCTGGGCTGAGGGTGCCAATCAAGTTCAAAGCGCCTGCGTTCGATAAGTACAAAGGAGATACATGCCCGAAGGTGCATGTACGAGCTTATTACAGAAAGATGTCTGCATACTCCACTGACGAAAGAATGCTCATGCATTTCTTTCAGGATAGTCTATCGGGTCCTTCCTTAGAGTGGTACATGGGGTTGGAGCCCACTGATATCAAGACTTGGAAGCAATTAGCGGAGGCGTTCGTAGCCCATTACAAATATAACAGCGACCTGGCACCCAATCGGGTCCAGCTGGCCGGGCTTTCGCAGAAGAAGGGGGAGAGTTTTAAAGAATACGCGCAAAGGTGGCGCGATATGGCTGCCAGGGTCCGTCCTCCTGTGGAAGATAAAGAAATGAACGATATGTTTGTTGGCACATTCACCGGGCTGTTTCATGATATGCTGTTTCATACGTCTCTGGCTAGTTTTTCAGATTTGATTTTGATGGGTGAAAAGATTGAGCGGAACATTAAGCAAGGAAAGTTCCAAGTTGACGAGTCAGCTGCATCTGGCAGTAATAGGAAAGCTTATGGTGGGCGCCGTCAGGGCGAAGCTAGTGCTGTATTTGGAGGCCGAGGCCGAGGCCGAGGCAGGGGAAGAAATCAATATCGTCAACAGCAGCAGGTGTCGAGTGTGACTATTCCTTATCAGCAGCAGCCAATTCAGCAACAACAACAGGTTCAGCAGCAACCAATGCCACAGCAGCAGCAGCCTCAGCAGGGGGCACAGCAAACTCAGAGAAAATTCCAGGGTGGTAAGCCGAGAAGGGTGTTCGAGAAGCCTCCCTCTAACTATGCTGATTTATTGCAGACCTTGTTGGGATTGAATCTGGTGGAGAAAAGAACCTTGGCACCGATAACGGGAACTCCCCCGTTCGGCTATGATGCAAATAGGCGCTGCGAGTTTCATTCTGGGGCCCCGGGCCATGATATAGAAGGTTGTCATGCTTTTAAGCACGTTGTGCAGGATCTCTTGGACAACAAGTCTATCAACTTCGGAACGACCGGTGCGAATATAGTCCAGAAACCCATGCCTAATCATGGGGCGAATGCCGTGCTGACTGAGGAAGGTCTGAATCTGATTATGAATGTTGAGGATTTGAAGACGCCGCTGAGCGAAATAAAAAGCCGACTGTTGCAAGGAGGTGTTTACCCGGGTTGTAATGAGTACTGCTTAGATTGTTGGGCCCTGTCTGGGGGGTGTGAGGATCTGAAGAAAGGCATTCAGGCCTTGATTGATGAAGGTGTATTGCAGTTTGATAGAACAGCAACTGATGAGCCGGCAGGGGCAGTAGTGGATAATCGGAGTGATGTTGCCACAGTGACAATTCCTAGGAAGACGATCACCATTTCAGCACCAGCTCAGCGACCACCGATTACTATAACTAAAGCCGGGCCAATCCCGTATGAGAGCACGAAAGCGGTCCCATGGTCATATGGGCTAGAGGTGTATTGTGACGGGATTAAAATCGATGTTAACAAGCAGTCAGTGGAGGTTGTGGATAACGTTGTGGGCTCAGGAGGCATGACAAGAAGCGGCAGGATCTTTATATCTCCTGAAGTGGAAGCCGAAAGGATAGCGAAAGGAAAAGGGAAAGCGGTGGAAAATGTTCCGGTTCAAGCAAATGAAAAAGAAGCAGCATCTAAGGATGTCGAAGAATTCATGCGCTTAATTCGGAAAAGTGATTATAAAATCGTGGAGCATCTGCAGCAAACGCCATCCAAAATATCTATTCTGTCATTGCTGTTGTGTTCAGAGGCTCACCGAAATGCTTTGCTGAAAGTCCTGGACACTTCTTTTGTACCACAGGATGTCTCCGTGAACCAGCTAGAAGGAGTATTGGCACATGTAAATGCAGGCCACAGTCTGGGCTTTACTGATTTCGACTTGACTCCGAAAGGAAGGGATCATAATATGGCATTGCATGTATCTGTTGAGTGCAGAGGGTCGACAATGTCGCACGTATTGGTTGACACCGGGTCGTCTTTGAATGTGCTGCCTAAGAAGGCTATGATGAAGCTGGATGTTCGAGGAATTTTGTGCACACCAAGTGATTTGGTAGTCAGAGCGTTTGACGGCACGCGGAGAACAGTCTTCGGATCGATCACATTGCCTCTGCAAGTGGGGCCGGAAGTGTTTGCAACGGAATTTTATATCATGGATATACAGCCTGCGTACAGCTGCTTGCTGGGAAGACCTTGGATTCACGGGGCAGGGGCAGTCACGTCTACCCTGCATCAGAAGCTAAAGTATATGGTCGGAGACAGTGTAGTCACCGTGTGCGGAGAAGAAGACATTCTGGTCAGCCATCTTTCTTCGTTCAAATATGTGGAAGTCGACGGGGAGATCCACGAGACGCCATGCCAGGCATTCGAAGGGTTGCGCATAAAAGACAGGAGTCCCGGGCCAAGCAAAGTGCCAGAGATAGCTGTTTCTTCGTACAAAGAAGCCCAAGCGCTAGTAAAAGCAGGAGAAGCCAAAGGCTGGGGCAAAGTATTGGACATTCCGGTGAAAATGGACCGGTTCGGACTGGGGTACCGACCATCGTCATCAACTCCTTCTGTGGGGGCCCCTCATTTCAGAAAGTCAATCACCATCTCTGCCAGTGGAGTATGCCATGAATCTGTCAACGCTGCTTCAGAATCCGATGAAGGGGACAGCGACTGTGATATGGATGCCTGGATTCAGCCAAGCACGCCAGGACAAGGACTGTGCAACTGGTCCATTCAGGAGCTTGTTCCTGTGACCTTTAAACAGTAATGCTTTGCTTTATTAATTGTTGAATAATCTGATGTCTTGCCCGGGGCATCAGGATTTGCTTAGGGCTGTGTTGTTATAAACATTGCTTCGTTAATCATTAAATAAATGGCGTTTTTTTTCATGTGCAAATACTGTAATCCCTGTCTTTCTTGTTTTGTATTTTTCAATAAAATGGCAACGTGGTTATCCGCTTTATACGCATTTTGAAGCACTTAACCCTTTCTTTTGCAGGATACCATTTTCAGATGACATCTTTGAACCACCTATGACTCGTCCCGACTTCGAGCACCCGGTATTCCAGACCGAAGAAGAGGTTGTCGAAGATAGCGACGTTCCTGAAGAACTGTCTTGGTTGGTGAAGCAAGAGGAAAGAGCCATTCTGCCTCACGACGAGGTTATCGAGGTTATCAATTTGGGGTCGGAAGGGGTTGAGAAGAATATTCGTATCGGAGCCGCACTGCAGAGTGATATCAAGCGAAAACTGGTTGAAATGCTCCGAGAGTATAATGATGTATTCGCTTGGTCGTATCAAGATATGCCAGGGCTCGATACAGATATGGTTGTGCATCGTCTGCCACTGAAAGAAGACTGTCCGCCTGTCAAACAAAAACTTCGCAGGACTCGCCCAGATATGGCAATGAAGATCAAAGATGAGGTTCAGAAACAGTGGGACGCTGGTTTCCTGGCTGTGACGAAGTATCCCTCCTGGGTTGCTAACATCGTACCAGTGCCAAAGAAAGATGGCAAGGTTCGAATGTGCGTGGATTACAGAGATTTGAATAAAGCAAGCCCAAAAGACGATTTTCCACTTCCTCACATTGACGTATTAGTTGATAATACCGCTCAATACTCCGTATTCTCCTTCATGGATGGCTTTTCAGGCTATAATCAAATTAAAATGGCGCCAGAGGATATGGAGAAGACTACTTTCATAACGCCTTGGGGAACATTTTGCTATAAAGTGATGCCCTTTGGTTTGAAAAATGCTGGGGCAACATATCAGCGTGCGATGACGACTCTTTTTCACGACATGATGCATAAAGAGATTGAAGTTTATGTTGACGATATGATTGCCAAATCCCAGACGGAGGAAGAGCATCTGGTGAATCTGTTGAAGTTGTTTAAAAGGCTTAGGAAGTTCAGGCTGAGGCTGAACCCTAACAAATGCACCTTCGGGGTGAGATCGGGTAAGCTCCTGGGGTTCATAGTAAGCGAAAGAGGAATAGAGGTCGATCCTGCTAAAATAAAAGCGATTCAAGAAATGCCGACGCCTAAAACAGAGAAAGAGGTGCGCGGGTTTTTGGGGAGATTGAACTACATTGCTCGGTTCATATCTCACCTGACTGCTACGTGCGAACCATTATTCAAGTTGCTAAAGAAAGATCAAGCTGTGACATGGAACGAAAATTGTCAAAAGGCGTTCGACAAAATAAAGAAGTACTTGCAGGAGCCTCCTATTTTGATACCCCCGGTGGCAGGGAGACCCTTGATAATGTATTTAACGGTTCTTGAGGGAAGCATGGGTTGCGTTCTCGGTCAACACGACGAGACGGGGAGAAAAGAGCATGCGATCTATTATCTGAGTAAGAAATTTACAGACTGCGAATCTCGATACTCAATGCTGGAGAAAACTTGTTGCGCGCTAGCCTGGGCCGCCAAGCGTTTGAGGCAGTACATGCTGAATCATACAACCATGCTCATCTCGAAGATGGATCCGATCAAATATATATTTGAAAAGCAGGCGTTGTCAGGTAGAATTGCCAGGTGGCAGATGATCTTGACTGAGTATGATATTCAATACGTCTCGCAAAAGGCGATAAAGGGGAGTGTGTTGTCTGAATATCTGGCGGAGCAGCCTATTGAAGAGTATCAATCGATGAGATTTGACTTTCCTGACGAGGATATCATGTATCTCAAGATGAAGGATTGCGAAGAGCCGTTACCAGACGAAGGACCAGAGCCGGGGTCCAAATGGCAGATGATATTTGATGGAGCTGTGAATGCTTACGGTAGCGGGATAGGGGCAATTATCACTACGCCACACGGGTCGCACATCCCGTTTACTGCCCGATTGACCTTTGCCGTTACCAACAATGAGGCCGAATACGAAGCTTGTATAATGGGGCTTGAAGAAGCCATTGATTTGCGAATCAAGCATTTAGACGTATACGGAGACTCAGCTCTGGTAGTGAATCAGATCAAAGGGGAATGGGAGACACGGCAGCCCAATTTGATACATTACATGAATTATGCAAGGAGATTGTTGCCTTTCTTCGACAAAGTTGAATTGCATCACGTGCCACGGGCAGAAAATCAAATGGCTGACGCCCTTGCCACCTTGTCTTCCATGTACAAGGTCAATTTCTGGAACGAAGCTCCCCAAATCACTATCTCTCGGTTGGACAGGCCAGCTTATGTATTTGCTATTGATGAAGCGTCTGATGGCAAACCGTGGTATTTTGATATCCTTAATTTCCTGAAGAATAAAGAGTATCCGGCTGGGGCATCCAGTCAAGATCAGAAGACTCTCAGGAGATTAGCGGGTAATTTCTATTTGAACCCGGATGGCGTCTTATACAGAAGGAACCACGACTTGGTGTTGTTGCGTTGTGTAGACGAGAAGGAGGCAAAGCTTCTCATGGAGGAAATTCACGAAGGTGCCTTTGGTACGCATGCTGGTGGGCATGCTATGACGAGAAAACTGCTGCGGGCAGGTTATTTTTGGCTGACGATGGAAACTGATTGTTTCAAGTTCGCGAGAAAGTGCCACAAGTGCCAAATTTATGCTGACAAAATACATGTGCCTCCGAGTCCTCTGAATGTGATGTCATCTCCATGGCCATTCTCGATGTGGGGAATCGATATGATCGGAAAGATTGAGCCGACGGCTTCTAACGGGCATCGGTTCATCCTCGTAGCAATCGATTATTTCACCAAGTGGGTGGAAGCGGCGTCTTACGCAAATGTAACGAAGCAAGTGGTGGCTAGATTCATCAAAAGAGATATCATTTGCCGATACGGAATTCCCGAGCGGATAATCACGGATAATGGTTCTAATCTGAACAACAAAATGATGAAGGAGCTCTGTCAGAATTTCAAGATCGAACATCACAACTCCTCCCCTTACCGACCCAAGATGAATGGCGCTGTCGAAGCGGCCAATAAGAATATCAAGAAAATCGTCCAGAAAATGGTGGTGACTTATAAAGATTGGCATGAAATGCTACCTTTCGCTTTGCACGGTTATCGTACGACGGTACGCACATCAACCGGGGCAACTCCGTTCTCGTTGGTATACGGAATGGAAGCGGTATTACCATTGGAAGTTGAGATCCCTTCTCTGAGGGTATTGCGAGACGTTCAGCTGGACGAGGCAGAATGGGTAACGAATAGATTGAACCAACTGAGTTTGATGGATGAGAAGAGGCTAGCTTCTCTGGCATACGGTCGTTTGTACCAAAGACGAATGAAGAAAGCGTACGACAAGAAGATACTTCCGCGAAGCTTTCAGACGGGCGACCTTGTGCTGAAAAGGATTCTCCCGCCGCAAGCAGATCACAGGGGCAAGTGGACCCCCAATTACGAAGGGCCATACGTTGTCAGTAAGGTCTTTTCAGGAGGAGCTTTATTGTTGTCCACCATGGACGGGGAAGACTTTGCATCACCTGTGAATTCGGACGCAGTTAAAAAATACTTTGCTTAAAATAGACCCGCTGGACAGAAAAAGAGAGTCCAGGCAAAAATGGGGCATCCTGGCGAACCAAAAACAGAATGAAAGGTTCGGGCAAAAGTTAGGGATAAAATTGAAAAAAATGTACACCCGCGAAGTTGAAAACCTACACTGGGCGGCTTCGGCAAAAAGGGGTATCCCGGTGAGCTGAAAACCCGTAAAGGGCGGTTCACGCAAAAGTTAGGGATGTGAAAAGCAAATGACTGCGGTCCGAATTCGAATTCAATGAGCATCAGTGCGGGAGAATATGTTTGAGGAGTCAGTTATCGAATACAACCTCTTCAGAAGTCGGATACCGGGAAAGTATAAGAGTCGGACGAATCATGGGAGGATCAGTTCGTGGTGCTCATCTGCATCCAGTTGCCGACATGTGTACAAAATTTAATTTGTCAATATTTATGCTTCTTGTGAATACTTGCATACTTGTATATTTGCTTTGTGTAGCTTCCTCTTTTCAGGAGTTACATCCCGTGTACAAAAAACTCCGCCCATTCAGGGGCCCAATCAATGAAAATGTGTTATTCAGCACTTGATGCCTGTTCTTTACTGTTTTTGCGCATGATAAAACGCCTAAGTTTATTGAAGCTAGCATGAGTATAACATCACTGGCCCTTGCCAACAATTGTTAAAGCTTGGAATTAACTGAGTGTAACGTCACTAACCTGAATTGATTTGATTGCATAGGCTTGTCGTGTCTTGTTTGTGTTGTCGTAGGTTTCATAACCGTACGAGGAAGATGATCAAAAGATTGCAATAGTGAAAAGCTTGATCCCCACGCAGGTCATGCATGTTTTTCCTGAAGAAGGATAGAATTCCCCAGCTAGCCATAGCTTATCCAAAGGACGTGCTCCAGAGAAGTTACTCGTCTTCAGCAGAGTTTGGCGATTCCGAGATCGTCAGGCTGTATTCAGACAGGTTCATTTCCCCCCGCAGGGTCATGCACTCTCCCCCAGTGGAGTCAGTTAATTTTCCCCAAGAGAATCCAGTCATCCCCAGCGGAGTTCTCTTTTCAGTAAATGTTCTTTCCTTCCAGTGGAATTCGAAGGTCAAGGCTCTCCAACGCAGAGTCGATGGTGGGTCCTGTCATTTATTTTGGCAGGAATACTGGTGATATCAGTTCATGTTCCAGCAGAAAGATCAATCATACCAGGTGCATCTGCTATTCCCCAGCAGAGTTATTATTCCCCGGCAGGGGGTTACTTCAACAAGACGTGTGGTTTGAGTTCCCAACTTCCCTACAGGGTCGGCTTCATCCTACCGGCATTTATTTTGCCGGAATAATTTTGTAGCATCAGGCTATCCTCGGCGAGTCGACGTTATCCTTCCAGCATTTATTTTGCTGAAGCAGTTTCTGTACTCTAGTAGTCCAGGTGGAGAGAGCTCTTGCTCAAATAAATTACCAAACAGTCAAGGTCTCGGCAGGAGATATTCAATGACAATGTCAGTTTCGGCGGTATTCCCCCCACAGAGTTATCGTGATGAAACTCTCTTTGCCTCTAGCAGAATCATTCATGCAAATGTATCTTATTTTCCCCAGCCAGAGTGGCCAGGATAAGAATCTCCTTATTCCCAAGCAGAGTTCGTTTGTCATCAACGAGTCGCATGAATCAGAATTTCGAAGCAGGTGTCCGATAGTTGGTTTTCAGACATCCCCAGTAGAGTCCGCCTCAAAGTCGCTGTCACGTCAGTGCTAAGAAGTTTATGGGTGAGGATCATTGAAGAACTAAGTCCTGACGTGGACCATTTACTCCTAGAATGACGGGGTCTCTTCAGAAGTGGGCGTCCTAACGTGGACAGGTTTGTTTACCGGATTGGTAAGGTGTGTTAATCCTGACGTGGATAGATTCGGTCTTTTGAAATTTGGAGAAAGGGAGGTCATGACGTTGATAAGAGATTGGTTGCTATTCGTGTTGGTATCCTGACGTGGGTCATTTTGTTTTCGGCAGATATCTTTATTCGTAATGGTGAAATGTGCGTCCTGACGTGGACAAGTTTGTAGTTCTTTGTGATGACAAGATACAAGAATCCTGACGTGGACAAATTTATCCTTCTTCGTGTTGTTGGCAAAGTGTAAGTCCTAACGCGGATATTTCCCCAGCAAGTCGAAGGCGCGTGAGTCCTTACGTGGACAAGTCTTATTTCCTCGGTGAGTCGAAGACGCCTGAGTCCTAACGTGGACAAATCAAGACGAGATCAGTGTCCTAACGCGGACAGATCAAAGAGATCGTTATTCCTAACGTGGACGATGTAGTCCTTACGCGGACGTATCAGAAGAGGTTTCCTTATGTGGAAATGACAGTATTCCTAACGGGGAAAGAGAAAGTCCTTACGTGGACAGATTAAGATGGTTTCCTTACGTGGAAAGACGAGTTTATTCCTTACGGGGAAAGGTTGAGTCCTCACGCGGACATATCAAGATTTATTCCTTACGTGGAAAGAAGTTGGTATTCCTTACGTGGAAAGATTGAGTCCTTACGCGGACATATCGAGATGGATTCCTTACGGGGAGACAAGTGCATTCCTAACGTGGAAGAATTTAGTCCTGACGCGGACAGATCCAGACGAAGTCTTATTCCTTACGTGGAAAAATGGTGATTCCTTACGTGGAAAAGAGATTGATTCCTTACGTGGAAAGTTTAGTCCTGACGCGGACAGATGGAAAAGAAGTTTATTCCTTACGCGGAGAAATCGGGGTCCTGACGTGGACAGATTCGAGAAGTTGAGTCCTGACGTGGACAGATTTAGAACTCAAGGTGAATTCATTACATGGAAAGACGAGCTTATTCCTTACGTGGAAAGATTAAGTCCTCACGCGGACATATCAAGATTGATTCCTTACGTGGAAGAAGAAGGAAATTAGTCCTAACGTGGACAGATGCAAGAAAAGTTGAGTCCTGACGTGGACAAGTTCAGAAATAGTTGTGTTCCTTACGTGGAAAGATCGGAGTCCTGACGCGGACATGTCAAGTGGTATTGGAGTCCTTACGTGGATAGATTGATGTAGTTTTCCTAACGCGGAAAGAAGATTGTTTCCTGACGTGGAAAGATGAAAGGGTTAGTCCTGACGTGGACAGACGCAGAAAAGATGATTCCTAATGTGGACAGGTGTTACTCCTAACGTGGAAGAGTTTTATTCCTAACGTGGACGATGCGGTTTATGGAAATGCAGACGAATTATCCCCAGCGGAGTTGCCGAGATTTTTCTGGGATAACAGCAAGTGGAGTCCTAACGTGGACAGGTTTTAGTTGAGATTTCTTTGTATTGACGACAGACAGAGTCCTAGCGTGGACAAGCAAGCAATCTGTTATGACAGAATCCTCTTCAGGACGATGAAGACAACCCCCAGCACGGTCGCGCGAGATCAGTGGGTTACTCTAACAGTCAGATTCAGCTGACGAATGTTATTCCTCAAGCAGGAGCGCAGTTTATTTCTGCGGTTGGCAAATTTCTGGTTTCACTAGTATTCAACCGTCTCGTACCGCGAATGTCTGAAGGCTCCGGGCTCTTCATCCAATCGGGTCCAAGTCGCTTGAATAGGGGCAGCTGTTGCACCCTAAAATTTGCCCAACCTTATTCAATTGGTTTATGTTTCAATATCATTAGCATTTGCATATAGAGTCATGTGCATAGTCTAATCATCTGCATAGCATAAGCATAGCAAGTCATTCAACAGGGGACCAATCATTATTTTCATCTCTAGAGGCCTAGCAAGAGGTTATTATTCCAATTCAATCCTATTCAAGTCATCAAGAAAGAATTTGAAAGCAAAGAGTTCAGCAGATCAAGCCTTGAGTCCATCTCTTAGCTGAGGGTATCTGAGGATCAACAAGAGGGTTATGAGCTGTGAAATGAAAGCATGGGGAGCATCTAGACATCTTGAGAGACTTATAAAGTCATTTGGAGAAGAAAACAAGTCATTGATGAAGGCACAAGAGCTACAGTTGAAGACAGTCAACTAGGGTTTCATCTGGGTCAACCCTAGGTCAACCCTAGGTCAATTGACTGACTTAAGAGGGCATTCAAGTCTATTGGAGAGATGTGGGGATCAACATTTGACATATGAAGAAGGATATGGAGATATGACAAGAAGAATTCAAGAGAAATCAAGGAGAAGAGGAGTTACTAAATTAGGGTTTCTCTGTAAAATCCCCTAGTTTAGGTCAAATTTCCAAGCAAGATAAGTCAAAATGCTAGTTTCAAATGGCTTCTTGGCCAACATGAAACTTGTAGAGGATCTCAAGACCTTTAATTTGAGTGGTGGAAGACCTCAAGGAGATTTATAGAACTCAAGTTATGGTCCTTGCAAGTTACAGGTCATCTGGGGTATCTGAATTTTTGTCTGTGAAAGTGACTTGACTTCCAAGCTAGTTTTGCCCCTCAAGGAGATTTCAAATGAATTCTTGGTCAACATAAGAATTGTTCCTCATTGTCTTAGCTTTCTAGAATGGTATAGTATGCCTTCATATGATGTGTGGAACTCAACTTATGGTCTTGACAAGCAAAGGGTATTTTGGGCATTTGTGAATTACAGGTCATTTTAACCTATACCCAAAACTCATACAAGGAGGCCTCAAATGGAAAAACTTACAACATCAAACTTGCTCCAAATGGGATTTTAAGTCTAGAAAGAAGGTCACAAGTTATTGGAGAGGCTCATAGCATGGAATTACACAATTGGTCAAAATATGAACTAAAAAGGCTTATAAAGTGAATAATTTCAAGTTGGAAAATGGTTTGGGAGATTTACAAGTCCAAATGGAGACTTCCAATATATGATTTTGAATGGAAAAACAATTCTAAGAACAATGGTTCACACACTTTTTTGAGTTTAGAAGGAAAAAATGAAGTTATCCATGGTTGCTTATCATTTAAGAAACATAATCAAAATGGATCAAAATTTGAAAACAAGGGAATGTGCAAGATGGATCTAGAATGTTCATTTGGGGTCTATATATTCATGAGATGTGCATTGATCAAGGGTTGGCCTCATTTGCACCAAGAATTTCACAAAATCTCTCATACTTTTCCATAAAAGTTTCATTACAATTCTCTCAAAACCTTCAACAACTTTCATCATAATCAATTCAATTTCACTCCATCATCATCATAGATCATAATTGAAGCAGAGTTTTGGTGTGAATCATTCATATTCGAGTGCTTTTCTCAAGATCATCAAAATCACAAGTTCAAGTGGATTGCATGATTCAAGCAAGGAACCTTCAAGTTTGTGCATACAGAATCAAGTTCCTCAAGGATTGATCAAGATCCAGTACTTAGAAGCTTCAGATCCACATCTTCCATAGCTGTTTCTCAAGATTTCTTACAAGGTAAGTTTTCAATCAAACTGCTTGATCCAGTTAGTTAGGCATGATTTTGTTAGTGTAGAATTGATCTAGGTGGTTAGGAGATTAGGTTAGATGAATTTGGAGAGTTTTGGTGATGGTTAGTGACAGGTGTAAGGAACTGTTTGTGTTCGAATCTCTTGGATGAATGTGTTATAATTGCAACTTGATAGCAGGTGTTAATCTCCATTAGATGTAGTTTAATTTAGGCTAAGTTTGGGGAAGATTGGTGATGATGCATATCAGTGCATTTCAATGGAGGCAGGATGTTGATCCATTCGTGTTTGTTGTTGTGGTGAGTTGCAAGGCGAATTGATGCCCTAAGCTTGAAGAGGGAGAGATTTGGAACAGATTTCATGTTTACAGCATGGGGATTGGTTGCGTGTATGATGAGAACGAAGAGGTGGAAGGTAGGTCGTGCATGGCTGCCATGGAGAAGATGAAACCCTAAGTTGCAGGTCCAAGTGAGGAAGATATAATCTGGATCGTCTATCTGGCGTAAGACCTTTGACTTAGGGTAGGATCTAATGGCTGATATTCAATCTGAATTAGAGGGAGATTACCCTGGCCCTAAACGCACCGTTTCATTAATTGAAACGGGCGGGCCTAAGTTGGATTGTTATTCCCACCCCCGTGTGAGCCCAAAACCATTTTTCTCATGTGATTCTGTTGCTTTTCATACCCCCAGCGCGTTGGTATAATTCTGAGTGAATTCTGGGCTTAACCAAAATGCTATGCGCGCCCCCTATTGTTGGCCCATTCTGGATTTATAACTGGGCGAATTTCTTTTCATACCCCCTCTGGCTCATTTTAGTTCATTTTATTTTTTCTTATTTCATTTTAATTTTTCATCATTTTCATAAAATCATAATAAATTCATAAAAAATGCTTTTTAACTCATTCTTTTTACCATATTTTCATGAAAATGTCTAGAATATTATAGAAAAATAAAATTTCATTTTTTAGTTTTATTTCATATTTTTTACATATTTTCTAAATAAATAGCATAATAAATAGTTACATTTCATGCATTATTTTTATGATTTTTGTTCTCTCACATGCTTTAATATTTTTTGATCATTCTTTTCATATTGTTTAGATGAGATGTTAAGCTTGTAGAAATATTTTAGTTCCCATTTTTAGAGGTTAATTTTAGGTGATTAATAAATGCTTGAATATCATGATCAAAACTAGGGTTTTAGGTGACAACTTAGGAGTTTGATTTCATTTCCCTTAGGACTTAGGGTTTGAATAAATTAGTTATGGGACTATAGGGGCTATGGGTAGCTATTAGATCCCTTAGGAAAAGTCAGGATTCCCCTACTGCTATTATTACTGTCTGTATATCTGTTGTCTGGTGTGGTGTGCCCTCTGGGGTTTATTGATTGTTTGTTTGGGTATTGGGTTTGTCTGGGGCCCTGGGGAAGCTGAAGATTTGTGGAGATGAAGCTATTGGAGATTCAAAGACTGAAGATCAGCTGTCAGAGTTGAGGATGAGTTTCTTGCTAGCAGTTGCTGAGGAGACTAGGATTTAGGAGCTAGGCAGAGCTCTAGATTAGAATGATTGTTTCTCAAACATGGATTGCCTTGTCTGCATCCATTCTTCTCTGTGATTCAGAGTCTCTCTAAGACACTCACCCCCTTCCTTTGGAAGGCTTGGTGATAGTGTCTATGAGATAGAACTCTTGAGAGAAAATGTCTCTTGTGTTAGAAGCAATCTGTTCACCACCTTTGGTAGTCAGCTGATTGCGTAACACCCAATTCACTCTTGTGACTAATCCCTCATCCTGGAGGTTTGAGCATGAAGAAAAGCCATTGCAGATGGAAGACTGACGATCAAAGCCCTTGTCTGAAGGCCATGAAGATGGAGATTGATGCTTGCTGAAGCCTGTAGCTGATTGGAGATTGCTTGAAGCCAGTTGTTGATTCAGAGTTGCTGATGCTGTTTCTTTTGCTGTATTTCATTGCTGACGTATTGATTGGTTTTCTGAACTGTATTGTTTGCTGTTTACCCTGCTGGGTTGAAAGTGAAGTCTGTTCACTTTTGCCTATTGTTTTCTAGGTTCGAGGTTGAGTGGGACTCCCTTGCCTCGCTTGTACTGTTGCATCCATGCATTTTACTGCTTTATTATATCTGTTATTGTTTATGTTTCTGTCTATCCCGTAGGATCTCTGTTTCTCTCTGCGCAAGAGAGGAGCATGATAGACACTAGGTCTTAACCCATGCATGATAACATTAGGATAGTTTGATTCCCTTCGCAACCGTAGGATAGAGTTCTGTCTCTTTCTTTCTCAAAACAAACAGAAAAACACATAAAGATTTCAAACACAATAAAAGACACTTCTTCCGTAAAAGAATGTGAACTCATCAAGACGTCATTTTTGTCCTCTTGGACTGTTAATCAGAAAAACCTTTTTCAGAAGGAATAAAATCAACCAAGACAGACTTGTGTCGTACGAGGCCCGAACTACGTTTGCTCTGATCTTCCATGCAGTGTGGAAGTACGTAGGCATAGGATGCGATATCCTAGCGAGCAACCTTCCCCTCCTTTCCCGTAGGTAGGCGAACTACGTTGACTCTGATTTCTCGTTCCAGACGGGAATACGTAGGCATAAAGTGCGATACTTTGCCGAGTCATTTTTATTTTCATTCTCTTTTTTCTTTTCAACCCTTGACCTATAGTTTAGATAGAATAACAATCCATACCCGAAAACAAGCGTGGATCCCGTCGAGTACGACGGACGTGAGGGGTGCTAATACCTTCCCCTTGTGTAACCGACTCCCGAATCCAGGTTTTGGTTGCGATGACCATACCTTTCCCGTGTTGTGCGAGGTTTACTCTGAGCGTTTCCTTTCCCTCCCGTGGGATAAATAACGCACGGTGGCGACTCTTCTGTTCAGCCGGCGCCGATTTTCGCAGTAGCGACACATATTACATCGAAATACAAATTTACAACTTCAGAAGATATCCTCCTGCACTCTCGACAATGGTATCAACAAAAGCCCCAACACTTTCAACAGCTAGAACATTACGTAAATCACAACAACAATCAGCGGTCTCAGTATCTAGTCAGCACGATTCATTACCTTAGCACCAAAAGACAGAGTTGACAAGCCAGCTCACGTGAAGAAATCCCCAAATTCATGGCTGTTACCAATGATGAAATTTTGGGCTTCTGATCCATCCTCTGGCCCAAAACCCACCGTTATCCACACCTGTCAAGGCACCCAAATGAAAGTTAGCAAAATCCAGAAGAATATTCTACAAAAGATTCGGAGAATATCCAAATCCAAACATTGAACCTAGACAAATAACATTCAATGGATTTAACACAGCAAATCAAGGATTCAATTTTCGACCAATAGACACTTGAGAGTTTAAGACAGAAATAGGAAAGTCTTCAAATCGATTGGTACCAAAATGGAAGGTCCAAAATCAATCAAAATCAGCATTCAAGTACCATTCAAATTGTTTTCCATTCTGAACCCTATATAAGAAGGAGGAGAATCCACAATCAAAAAAGAGGAGACGAAGTCAATAACACCGAAAAAACCTAGAAAACCGATAAACTCAGAAAGGGGGAAACTTATCTCCTCAAGCCACCGCCGAAGCATTCCCAGGCCGCCGCAAATCGAAGTCACCAAAGAATCCTTTCCACCATCACGAATCCTTTCCACCGCCGCGAATCCTTTCCGCCGACGAAGAACTCCTTTCACCGCCGCTGTTATCTTCGGTAAAACTTTACCCTTCACAAAATTTCTGAATATGTTGACCGTGTTATTGTTGTTGCAGGTTGAATAGAGCGAAAGAAATGGAAGAGGTATGATTGAGACGAGGGAGAGAGGGACGGTCGGAGATTGAAACGAGAATGACGGCGTGGGGAGGGGAACCGATTGGGAATTAGGGTTTTCTCCTTTTTCTTTTATTATTATTATTATTGTATAATTAATCACTAATCACTCACACACACTCACATAATCACCTCACTGAACCTTTTTTCGCCTTAATCCCCTTAATTAACCAATTTAATCAGTTTTATTAATCATTAACCGTAATTAACTTTTTAAATTAAATCCATTTAAATAACTCAATGATAACCTTTATTTAATAATTACTTAATCCTTTAATTTGACTTTTTTTTTGTCTTTAACCTATTATTATTATTAGACCTTTTATAAAATTTAATAACTTTTATAATTAACTTCTTAAATCTTTTTTTTAAAATCACTAAATATAATTTGGTCAAAACTCATCTTTATAATTTGTTTTTATCTATTAATAATAACAACTTTGTTTTGCTACATAATATTAAAACATATCATTGTTAACTAAGCTTTTATTTACTAATTAAATTTAATTGATTTATAACCTAAAATCACTTTACTAAAAAAAATCTAATTTAACTTTTCTCAAAATTAATCTCACTAATAATAATCTAATACAATATTCTCATAAAATAAATCAACCTTGTTAAAAATCAACTTCAATCATCAAATTCCACTTTTATTAAAATTAAGCAATCAATTCACCCTCTAATTTCTCTCTTATAATCAAGTACAACTCTTTTATTAAAATTAATCAATCTCATCAAAAAATAATATTAACTTTTACTTAAAATCAACTCAACCTCGTCTAAAAACAATCCAACATCCAATTCACAATCAATCCTACAACTAAGATCAATCAATAGCATGCAATTTAATCAATCATACACTCACGACACATGCGCCTGCACTTAGCGCTTTCATGCGTATATTTCGTTTATCTTTATCCGCTTTTATTTCATTCACAATGCACACACTCACCTAGCGCTTTCATACGTATGTCTATGGTTTTATTCTTGCAATTTACCTTTCGCAAATTTACATTATCAATTTATGCATCGCATTCCGTCCAAAGGAAAAACCTACACATGAGTCAACACTTGTGTGTAGTTGCATATCATCTGCATCATTCTCCCCACGATCCTTGATCCCATTCAAGTCGATCTTCTTAGGATAGATCCTACCCCATAGGAAGGACCTTGTCTTTATTCTTTACAAATTAGACAAACACAAAACAATCAACAATACAAACTTTTCAAACACAAATAGAGAATAGATGTTAATCATCTTAAGTGAGATATAATCTCCACCTCCACAACAATACAATCAAACATGTAGGAACTTTGCCTTAAGAGCGATAAAGGCATACTTGGCGACCATCCGAGTACTTAAGCCCTTTTCTTAAGACGATGCAAAGACCATTTCCTACGACCCCCTTTACACTTGTGGTGGTTATCTCTCCCTTAACATGAAGACTCGTCTTTTCTCCTAAACCCAATCAAAATAACTACCCTAAACCCGTAGGAACTTTGACCACAGTCAAAGAACTCCTCTAACCCTTTAGGGGAACTACAAATACTCTGATTCCTCCCGTAAGGATATGTAGGCATAAGATGCGACATCTTATCGAGTATACTTAGAAATAAACCCCTAGGTCTCTAATCCATTAAGCAGATAACACATAGCAATAAACAAACATAAAACAAGAGGTTCCTGTAGAGTACTACAGAAACTTAGGATGCTAGTACCTTCCCTAAGTTTAACCAATCCCCGAACCTAAACAATCTAAACCTTGCATTTGCATTGCATTGTGGGAATTTCGATCTTTATCCCTTCCTTTGGACAAATCAAAGTTCGGTTGCAAATTGAAAGAACGATTCAAACTAATCAATAGTTTGGTATCCGATTTTCACTGCGACAGTATGCATCTGTATCTGGTCACGATCAGAAAGATCCAAGGCTACTGGATAGTGCAGTTGCAATGCTCCTTTGGATTCTGTTCTGAGAAGTGCATCTGATCTGGAAGCTAACAAGCGTCTTTGAAGAGTGAGTCCTCTGAAGAACTAAGTGCTGAAGACTCTGATGACTTGAAGTTCTGAAGGCTGAAGGCTCTGAAGACCAAGTGCAAAAAGACTTTGAAGACTTAAGGGTTCTGAAGATCAAGACTCTGAAGACTCTGAACATATAGTCCTCTGAAGAACTACTTTGAAGACTCTGATGAGTTGAAGTTCTAAAGGCTGAAGGCTCTGAAGACCAAGTGCAGAAAGACTCTGAAAACGTATTCTGAAGATCAAGACTCTAAAGATTCTAAAGACATGATTTCTGAAGAATCAGTCACGAAGATTCTCAAGACTGTTTCAGAGGAAACTTAGATCTTGGAATGCTGAAGACTGGATTCTGAAGTTGAAGATTGTGTCAAAAGAAGATTCACCCAGACAGAGGCGTATTACTCATCAGATTAGCTGCTGCTATCAAATCTGATAAACATGTGCTTAAACAACTCTGATGTTGAATCTTTCATACCAAAGTAGTTGCTGAACTACTCATTAGATGAATCATCAGAAGAACCAAGTCAAGAAGACTACTGTACAATGCATGTAAACATTTCACTATGACAAAGACGTTGGTACTATTTATAAGCGTGGTTTCCAATGTTGAGATATTAAAGTTACAAGCAAAGGTCATTGTTCCAACACGTGAGCTTATTTTATCCGTTGGGATATAACTGTTGGAATTAGAGATGACATTTCTACCCTCACAAAGTTGCACTATAAAAGAAGATCATTTTATTATTTCGAATGTTGCTGTTGTTGAGTGATTTACGCAGCTGGAGCTGCTAAAGAAAAGCAACGCTAGCATGCTAGCAAACATGTGGCAAACAGAGAAAGATAAAGAAAAGCTTAATGAAAAGAAGCCTTAGTGCTTGCATAAGAAAATCTTTTAAGCATATAGAAACTAATGTTCTTATAATCTCATAGAGATTTATCCTTAGATTAGTTTCTGTATTAGGAAGCAAGGAGTTGTTGCTCAATACTTGCCTTGTACTTATATAGGAGTAATCTGCTTGATAAGAAGCAATCATGTAATCTCCGGAAACATAATTCATTCTTAAATTAGTGGTTCCTCAAGTGATATAGTGAAGATCAGAATACTTGAGATGACAAGTGACAGTTGTCATTTGTGGTATCCTAATAGGATATCTTTTGAGATCGGATTCTATTAGGTGTCAATGAACGTTATATCCTAAGGGATCCCTGAACGTGTCATTGTCTATTTGTTAGTCACCTGCAGTTAGCTTGTGCAACCGTAATCAATTTGGTTATAGTGGATTAAGTCCTTACTTTAGTGAGGCGAAATCACCTTGGAAGGGTGGACTGGATTAGCTTAAGAGTTGCTCAAGTGAACCAGGATATATCATGTGTTCTTTACTTGTGTTATGCTTTATTATATATGCTTCCGCAATGCATCGTATAGAACTCTATAGAAAGCAACAAGTGAGGAAACCCAGAAAACGTTTTAATAGAGTAAATACCCAATTCAAACCCCCCTTTCTTGTGTATTTCTCACACCTTCAGTTGGTATCAGAGCTCCGGTTCTGTTATTGATGGATATCAAACACCTAAGAGTGTCAGAAAAAGATCCAAAAGTTGTGTGAAGAAATACTCTTGGTGGTTTTTCAGTTCACTTACAATTTCAGTCTAATATCAGCTTTTGATGAATATGAGTACTGAAATTGTAATCAAATGGGTTATCTTGAGTAAATTAGTGATTCGTTGAAGTTTGAAGTTTTGAATTTATCAACTACTAAATCTTCTCCACTAGAGCTTGGAAGAATATTGAAGAATCAGCTGACAAGAGAGATTCATCAGTTAAGAAGTTCTTTGTTGAATGCTTATCTTAAAATGTGTTTGGATATACAACGTATTCGCTCAAAAGATCAAATCATCAGAAGCAAGAAATCTTGTTTGCTGAAGATTATTTCTATGTGAGTATGAGATGTTTTCAAGAAACGGATTAGTCCACTCTTGACTTTCTCATGAAAAGCTCATTTGGAATTTTCTTTAGTAAATAAAGAAATATTGTTGGCTAATGTTTTTGATTCATAAAAGTTTTAGAACAAAGTCTGGAGAAAAAGGGCTAGATCAGAGCAAGCTCAAATCTTGAAGAAATGATCCCTCTGATTCAAGGCATCTAAAAGTTGTTGTCCTTGAG
Organism: Lathyrus sativus; assembly: GCA_963859935.3. Lineage (NCBI taxonomy): Eukaryota > Viridiplantae > Streptophyta > Magnoliopsida > Fabales > Fabaceae > Lathyrus > Lathyrus sativus. Next base: position 467,141,564 of record OZ012741.1, on the reverse strand, counting down.
AAGCTTCAAAGAAATCTGTAGATGTTTCGTGTAAAGAAGTTCACTAACTCATCATGGATATGATGTAAGATGAACTCTGAGATTTTATTAGAAGTAGCATGGACAATTAAGTTCTATTAACTTGAGATTTTATCTTAGTTGAACAAACTGTAATTGGTCAGATGTTATCAGACATTCTTTCTCAGAAGTTCATAATGATTGGATCCTGAAGTCAAGTTGTTCAGAAAGATACGATGACAGAAGTCATTCAATCTGTTTTTTAAAAGGGATTTAAGTCACTGGTGTTGTTCATAATGAATAAGTCAGTTAACATTCTTTTCAGAAGTAAATGTAATGTCAATTCTGGTTGAACTAACTCCTCTAGTTAGCTCAGCATTGCAAGAACAAAATTGTCATTTAGGCTGTGTCATTTGATGCATCCGAGTTTGATGATAATTGTATCTAGACTGGATCTGCATTTGTTTCAATCAAACAAAATCAGAAGATGAAGCCTGATGGAAGTTAGATGCTCTAAATCATGAAGATCAGAATATTTGTGCTCTGAAGATGTCTCTCAGAAATCAGATGGATGATGTGTTGATGAAGATACTGCATAACGCAACCAAAGGATATGAGATCAGCTCAGAAGAGAAATTCAGAAGATCCTACTTCAGATGTTATTACTGGCTCCTCTCACAAGAACAAGATCCTTCCTCATATCTTCAAGGCTAGTCAGCAAGAAGGTTTTGACTACACAGAGACATATGTTTCTGTGGCAAGGTTAGAATCCATACTCTTGTTAATTTCCTTTGTTGCTCAGAATAACATCTATCTAAATCAGATGAATATTAAAAATACTTTTTAAATGGTTTAATTGAAGAAGAAGTATGTGTTCATCAACCTCCTGGTTTTGAAAATGAAAGATTTCTAGAACACGTTCTATAAATTAAAGAAATCATTCTATAGCCTAAAATAAGCTCTCAGAGCTTGGTGTGAAAGGCTGAGTAATTTTCTTCTGGAAAATAATTTTATCAGAGGAAAGATTGATAACACTCTTCTTCATAAATCAATTAAGAAAGATATTTTAATCTGTCAGATTTATGTAGATGATATTATTTTTTTGAACAACAAATATTACACTTGGAAAGGAGTTTGCTCAGTGTATGCAGGCAGAAGCTGAAATAAGCATGATGGAAAAGAAGTTTCTGTGACGCTGATTTTGCTAAAGATAAAATTAAGCTACAGAATGATTTGAATGTTAAGCCACAATACTTCAGAAGATTCTGAGTGATTTACAAGAAGCAACTCTACAGAAGACTCCGAGTGATTGGTTGAAAGCAACGTTTCAGAAATCTCTGAGCAAAGAGTATAAAGCAATGTTATAGAAGACTCTGAGCGCACTTATCTCAAAGGCTGCAACTATAGAGGCTCTGAGAATCAGATTATGGATGGCTCTGAAACGTCAGCAACAAAGCTTACTTCTGGATAACAAGGACATCTGAAGAACGAAGATCTGCTCTGATCTGAAGCGTTCCTCTGGATGAACAGTTTACTGAAACATTCGCTAGAGTTAAGCTGCATAGATCTAAAGCTTATTATGGAACTTCATCAGAAGATCTGAAGCTTACTGTGATAAGAAGAAGTCACCATCAGATGATCTGATGCTGATTGATAAGAACAAGATTTCAGTCAAATCGATGCTAGATATACATCTTGGTTTGATGATATGTTTGTGATGAACAAATATGTCTATTCAAGGGAGAAATTCTTATGATACAAGAAGTCATCAAGTTTCCTCAGCTCATAACTTTTTTGAAGCTTATGCTTATTCTGAGAAACTAGCGTTCATCTGAAAACAAGTTGACTGGAAGAAGATAAAGAGGTGTGATCATTGGTATAAGTAAATGAATGATCAGAAGATGAAGGACCAAAGGAAGAATCTAGAATTCATAACTATTATTCAAGATGATACAAACATAATAGGAGATTTGTTTCTATTCAAAAGAAAGGAAGCTGAAGAAATCAATATGATTCAGATAAAGACTGTAGCAGAAAGAAGATTAATCTGTCAAAAAGTAGCCAACTAAGACTCTCATGCCTTCAACGTACACTTTGGAAAAAGAAGAGGTTAGTAAAAAAAGGTAGATCAAAAGCTGTACAGAGGTATGAGTTATTCTCTTTTGTATTTTACTACTTCTAGACCTGACATTCTTTTCGGTGTATGTTTATGTGCTTGATTCCAATCAGATCCTAGAGAATCTCACTTAATAGTTGTTAAGAGATTTCTGAGGTATCTGAAAGGTACTACTAACGTGGCTTTGTGTTACCGAAAATCAGATGAATATAATTTAGTAGGTTTCTGTAATGATGATTTTGCTAGAGACAGAGTTGAACACAAGAGCACCTCTGGAAGCTGTCAGACAATCTGATCCTGTGTTACAGCAAGAAGCAACTCAAAATAGCACTCTTTACTGCAGAAGCAGAATATGTTGTTGTTGCTTGTTGAAGTATCAGATGCTCTGAATAAAGAATCAGTTGGAGAACTATCATATGCATAAGACTGAAGAATCAGAATGCATTCTTCGCACATTACCTTTTATTGGTGTCAAAGATACTCTTCTAAAGATCTGAGCAAATCTAATGTCGTAGATCATCTGAAGATTTGGATTATCTAGAATATCTGGATAAAAGATTCAATAAGAAGAAGTTCTGTCAAATCAAACTTTGATACTTCTGAAGTATTATGTTTTAATGTTGAAGAAACAAGATGAAGAAAGATAAAAGTCAGAATGGAAAGCTCTCAGAAAAAGAATAACTCTGAGGATCTTAGAATCTCAAAGGAATATGAGCTCTCTGGAAAATGAAAGTTTTGACTCTGAGAACTCCTCTCATCATCTGCATCTGCTCCGATAAAAGAGAATATGTTTTCAACAATTCCTCTTCTGGTAAATCAGATGCTAAACCTCATCTTCCTTCTGAAACCTTTATCACATCTGAACCTTCATCCTCTGTTGAACCTTCATCCTCTAGAGTTTGAGACTTTCTGGAATGTTCTTCATAAGTGGTTAAACTTTGAATCTGGACACTTTTCAAAGTCACTAGAAGCTAAAGTTCAACTGGTTAAGGAAAGAGAAGACAAGCTAGAAAGGATAAGAAACTTCAAACTTTTTACTGAGAAGCAAAAAGAAGCTGAAGAAAGAGATGCTGAAGAAGCGAAAATTTTAGCATAGGAAGATTCCAGAAAAGAAACTGTCAGATTGACACAAGAAGCTGCAGATGCTGAGAAGGCTAAGCAAGTTGCTGTAGTTGGTTCTTCTTCTGAAATTACTCTTGTATGTTGAGAATGTGACGTTAGTGAGATTTAAGAAGATCAACAAGCTATGAAGAATGAACAATAAGTTTTCAGAGAAAGCTTTGATGAACAGGAAATTGTCAACAACTCTCTTCTGTGCATGCTTCAACAAATTTTGGAAAAGATGTCAACCTATAAGAATTAGGTACTCGGGTATTATTTCTTGACTCTAATATTTTAAAGTCTGTGATTAAAGAGGAAGAAATTGAACATATTTTAAATCTTGTTTTTAATAAAAACTCACCTTTTTGATGATGTCAAAAAGGGGGAGAAATAGAAAATGTTTTTGATATAACCTGGAGAAATAGAATATGTTTGATATAACCTAAAGAGAATGCAAAACAACAACTCTAATATAAATTGCGTTTATTACTAACTGTATGTTTGATGTTTTACCGAGGAACTCTGAACAAGTTCACTAGGCATTCTAAAGACAGGTCAAATGAATGAACTCTGAGTTCAAATGAATAGGTTGTTTATATAATCGAAGTTATACACTTCGTGAACATATGTTCAGAATCAGATGGACCCAATAATGTTCAAGAGAAAGTTAAAGTCATCTTGATTTTGGTATCATGATGTTCAGAAGATGTAAACTGTTTGTGAATATGAGAATCAGAGCATAAGAATCAGAAATCTTCATAAAAGCAAGAAATGATCTCAGACTCAGAATCAAGAACTAGTATCAGATTCAGGGGGAGTTCTGAAGATCTAAATATCTGACCTATTGTAGCCAGGGGGAGTTCACACAGAAAGGTTCACAAGTCAAAATATTTGATTTTCACCCAGTTTGAAATTCAGTGGGAGCTTCTCATCTGAAGAAAAGCTAGTTCTGCTTCTGATAAACAGCGTGGCTAAGTTATTTAGAAAAGAACTGTCTTGTATCTGACATTCAGATATCCAAATTCTCTAGAAGACTATGAAGATATAACGGCCTTGATACGATGTTTAGAGAAAACAAGGTCTAAAGATCTAAAGATGGAAGTTCTGCTGAACTAGTCCAGATGCTGAAGACTTATGCTCTCTTATATCATAGGGAAGTATTCCTTATCTTCTATTTGTTTTTTATTTTCTATTTTGTAAGTCTTGGGATCAGATAAAGCCTCTGAACAAGCATAAAAAAGGATTTTTTTTAATGGTTAACACATTCAGAGGAGTTGTTGCTTGAAACTCTGAATATGTTAATGCTTGGTGATTACCCTGTATAAAATGTTCTATCAAAATACATGTTTTTGTCATCATCAAAAACGGGGAGATTGTAAGAGCCAGATTTGTCTCTACAGGATTATCTCTATGTTTTGATGATAACAATTAAGTATTTGTGAAAGAACCACTTTATGTTCTAATGTTTGTTATGTGCAGATCATGATAATTAAATATATAAGCTCAAACAAACAACATCAACGTGTGCAACTAATACAATATAAAAGTTACTATGTGTGATGTATCATAAAGCGCCTATGGGAGAAGCTAGTTTGCTTATGCATCTGATCACGATCAAAAAGATCCAAGGATGCTATCACAGTTGCAATGCTCCTATGGATTTTGTTCTGAGAAGTGCATCTGATCTGAAAGCAAACAAAGCATATTGAAGAAGCAAGTATGCATCTGTATCTGGTCACGATCAGAAAGATCCAAGGATGTTGGATAGTGCAGTTGCAATGCTCTTGTGGATTCTGTTTTGAGAAGTACATCTGATCTGGAAGCTAACAAGCGTCTCTAAAGAGTGAGTCCTCTGAAGAACTAACTGCTGAAGACTCTGATGACTTGAAGTTCTGAAGGTTGAAGGCTCTGAAGACCAACTGCAGAAAGACTCTGAAGACTTAAGGGTTCTAAAGATCAAGACTCTGAAGACTCTGAACATATAGTCCTATGAAGAACTACTTTGAAGACTCTGATGAATTGAAGTTCTGAAGGCTGAAGGCTCTAAAGACCAAGTGCAGAAAGACTCTGAAGACGTGTTCTGAAGATCAAGACTCTAAAGATTCTGAAGACATGATTTCTAAAGAATCAGTCACGAAGATTCTCAAGACTGTTTCAGAGGAAACTTAGATCTTGGAATGCTGAAGACTGGATTCTGAAGTTGAAGATTGTGTCAGAAGAAGATTCACCCAGACAGAGGCGTATTACTCATCAGATAAGCTGGTGCTATCAAATTTGATAAACATGTGCTTAAACAACTCTGATGCTGAAGCTTTCATACCAAAGTAGTTGTTGAACTCCTCATCAGATGAATCATCAGAAGAACCAAGTCAAGAAGACTACAGTACAACGCATGCAAACATTTCACTATGATAAAGACATTGGTACTATTCATAAGTGTGGTTTCCAATGTTGAGATATTAAAGTTACAAGCAAAGGTCATTGTTCCAACACGTGAGCTTATTCTATCCGTTGGGATATAACTGTTGGAATTAGAGATGACATTTATACCCTCACAAGGCTGAACTATAAAAGAAGATCATTTGATTATTTCAAATGCTGCTGTTGTTGAGTGATTTACGCAGCTGGAGCTGCTAAATGAAAGCAACGCTAGCATGCTAGCAAGCATGTGGCGAACAGAGAAAGATAAAGAAAAGCTTAATGAAAAGAAGCCTTAATGCTCGCATAAGAAAAGCTTTTAAGCATATAGAAACTAATGTTTTTATAATCTCATAGAGATTTATCCTTAGATTAGTTTCTGTATTAGGAAGCAAGGAGTTGTTGCTCAATACTAGCCTTGTACTTAATTAGGAGTAATCTGCTTGATAAGAAGCAATCATGTAATCTCCGGCAACATAATTCATTCTTGAATTAGTGGTTCCTCAAGTGATCTAGTGAAGATCAGAATACTTGAGATGACATGTGACAGTTGTCATTTGTGGTATCCTAATAGGAGATCTTTTGTGATCGGATTCTATTAGGTGTCAATGAATGTTATATCCTAAGGGATCCCTGATCGGATTCTATTAGCTTGAGAGTTGCTCAAGTGAACCAGGATATATCATGTGTTCTTTACTTGTGTTATGCTTTAGTATATATGCTTTCGCAATGCATCGTATAAAACTCTATAGAAAGCAATAAGTGAAGAAACCCAGAAAAAGTTTTAATAGAGTAAATACCCAATTCAAACCCCCCCTTTCTTGTGTATTTCTCACACCTTCAACCTGGAGTAGAAACTCTCTAGGGACATGGGCAAAGAAATTCATGAAGACAATGTGGTTCTACATTTCAAAGTTTACCCTTCTTGGAGAACCTATTAATGTCCTTGTTGTGTTCAAAAACTAAAGTAAAACACACACGCATTTTAGAAAATAATTTAAATCTATTTCAAAAGTTGCTATAAAAAATAAAATACATTTTTCCAGATAGATATAAACATAAGGATTGCAAACAAATGGAAAAGGCTCAAATTTTATTAATTGAATAGTAGTCAGCAAATGACATGACTCCATGGATGATTACAAAGTTTAAAAATGGTAAATAATGGAAAAGGTTACATCAAAAACAACGACCACTATCCTCTTAAGCAACTTTGAATTTCCTTTGCTCAGAGCTCTTGACGATCTGATTGATGAGTCTTCGATGATAGAAGTGGCTTTTGACAATCCAATCTGATTTGATACAGTTCACTAGCCTTATCCCTAACTTTTTCCTAGATTTCCTTTTCAGGTTTTCAATCTACCGGGATGGTTTTTCTGTTTTATGTCTCTAATTTTTTCCTGGACCACCCTTTCGGGTTTTCAATCCACCGAGACGCTCATTTTTGTCTAAGCTACCCTTTCAGGTTTTCAACTTAGCGAGTTGTTCTTTTCATTTTTCAGGTGTAGTAATTTTTAACTACATCAATATTCACAGGATAAATGATCTCCTCCCCATCCATAGTTTCTAGAATTAAAGCATCTCTTGAGAAGACTTTTTTGACAACGTATGGACCATCATAATTAGGAGTCCACTTGCCCCGAGAATCAGTGAGGAAAGATTGGATTTTCTTAAGCACGAGGTCGCCTTCTCTGAACTCACAAGGTCGAACATTCTTGTCAAAAGCTTTCTTCATCCTTTGCTGGTACAACTGACTATGGCATAAAGTCGTCATCCTTTTTTCTTCTATTAAGTTCAGTTGGTCATATATGTTTTGACACCATTCAGCCTCTAAGAGTTTAGCCTCCATCAGAAATCGCATAGAAGGAATCTCAACTTCTACTGGGAGTACAACTTCCATACCATAAACAAGTGAAAACAAAGTTCCGCCTGTTGATGTGCGTACTGAAGTACGATACCCATGCAAAGCAAATGTGCGTACTGAAGTACTGAAGTCCTTGTATGTAATAACCATTTTCTGAATGTTCTTGTTTATCATCTTGTTTATGGTGTTCAATCTTGAACTCCTCACACAGCTCCTTCATTGTTCTGTTTTTCAAATTTGACCCATTATCAGTGATTATTTTACTCGGCACACCATAATGGCAGATCAGTTGGTTCTTGATAAATCTGACAACCACTTGTCGGGTGACATTCGCATACGAAGCTGCTTCAACCCATTTGGTGAAGTAATCAATTTCCACCAAGATAAAGCAATGTCCATTAAAGGCTTTCGGCTCAATCAAGTCAATCATGTCAATTCCCCACATGGAGAACGACCATGGAGACGGGATAAAATTAAGAAGAGTTGGCAGTACATACATTTTATCAGCATAGATTTGGCACTTGTGGCACTTCTTAGCAAACTTAAAACAGCCAGACTCCATCATCATCCAATAGTATCTTGCTCTTAAGAGTTTATTCTCCATCGTGTGTCCATTGGCATGAGTGCCAAAGGATCCTTCATGAACTTTAGTCATTAACATGCCTGCTTCTCACTTTTCAACACATCTTAGCAAGACTGTGCCAAATTTTATTTTATAAAGCACATCATTGTTCAGGAAGAAGTTACCAGCCAATCTTCTTAATGTCTTTTTATCTTTGTTGTATGCCCCATACGGGTACTCTTGCTTTTGGAGGAAAAGCTCAATATCATAATACCAAGGCTTGTCATCGCTGACTTCTTCTATGGAAAACACATGAGCAGGTATGTCAAGACGCATAACGTCAATCTTCGGACAATCATTCCAACGATTCACCATAATCATAAAAGCCAAAGTTGCTAAAGCATCTTCCATTTTATTCTCGTCATGAGGAATGTGATGGAATTCCACTCTATATAAGAAGGGGAACAGTCTCCTTGCATAATCTCTATATGGAAGAAAACTATGTTGACGATTTTTCCACTCTCCATTGATTTGATTAATCATCAGAGCAGAATCATCATATACGCCCAAGTTCTTGATTTTCAGATCAATTGCTTCTTCAAGCCCCATGATGCATGCCTCATACTCAGCTTCATTATTTGTGCAAGTTAAGATCAACCTAGAAGTAAATGGGATATGGGATCCATGAGGAGTTACAATGATTTCCCCAATCCCTTTTCCATAGGAGTTTACAACACCATCAAAGATCAAGCCCCATTGAGAATCTGGCTCAGGCCCTTCATATGGTAATGGTTCTTCACAATATTTCATCTTTAAATACATCACATCTTCGTCGAGGAAGTCATCCCTAAAAAATTGAGGATCTTCAATAGGTTGATAAGCCAAATGAGCTGCCAATACACCTCCCTTGATAGCTTTCTAAGTATGGTATTCAATATCATATTCTGACAACAGCATCTGCCACCGGGAAATTCTTCCAGTCAAAGCAGGCTTCTCAAAAATGTATTTGATGGGGTCCATCTTGGAAATCAGCCAGATCGTATGGTTCAACATGTACTGACATAGACGTCGTGCAGCCCATGCTAAAGCACAACAAGTTTTTTCCAGCATCGATTATCGAGATTCACAGTCGATGAACTTCTTACTCGAGTAATAAATTTCATGCTCTTTCCTCCCTATTTCATCTTGTTGCCCGAGCACACACCCTATAGAATCTTCAAGAATGGTTAAATACATGATCAACGGTCTTCCTTCCACCGAAGGGATCAGAATGGGAGGCTCAATAAGATATTCTTTGATACTATCAAATGCTTTCTGGAAATCCTCGGTCCAAATACAACCTTGGTCCTTTTTTAATAATTTGAATATGGGCCCACAAGTGGCAGTCATTTGCGAAACCGAGAGATGTAATTCAGACGCCCTAAGAAACCTCTTACCTGATTTTCTGTTGTTGGAACCGGCATCTCTTGTATGGCCTTAACTTTATCAGGATCCACTTCGATTCCTCTTTAGCTAACAATGAAACCTAAGGCTTTCCTAATCGCACCCCAAATGTACACTTGTTAGGGTTCAAACGGAGTTGATATTTCCTCAACTATTGAAACAACTTCAATAAATATTTAACATGGTCCTCTTTAGTCTTGGACTTAGTATTATGTCTCCCATGTAGATTTAGATCTCTTTGTGCATCATATCATGGTAAAGGGTAGTCATAACCCTTTAATATGTCGCACCAGCATTTTTCAGACCGAACGACATAACTCTGTAACAAAATGTGCCCCAAGGTGTAATAAATGATGTCTTCTCCATATTCTCGGGAGCCATCCTGATTTGATTATAACCTGAAAAACCATCCATAAAGGAGAATACCTTATATTTTACAGTGTTGTCAACCAACATATCGATATGTGGTAGAGGGAAATCATCTTTCAAACTGGCTTTGTTCAGGTCTTGGTAATCAATGTACATACGGACCTTACCATCGTTCTTTGGAACAAGCACGATATTGGCTAACCACTGTGGATATTCAGATGTAACGAGGAAAGATGCATCAATTTGCTTTTGCACTCTTCTCTGATCTTGAAGGCCATGTCAGGGCGAGTTCTCCTGAGCTTCTGCTTGACTGGCAGACATTCTGGCTTCAAAGGCAAACGATGCTCCACTGTAGCAGTGTCAAGACCGGGCATATCTTGGTATGACTAAGCAAACACATCAACATACTTCTTGAGTAGTTAAATCAATCTTTCATTCACATCTGACACAAGTAAAGCTCCAATCTTCACTTTTTTACAGTCTTCTTCTGTACCCAAAGTAATGACCTCTACAGGTTCCTTGTGAGTCTGAATGGCCTTGTTTTCATTCTCAAATAACCGAGAGATCTCATCAGGAATCTCCTATTCTTCTTCTTCCTTGGCTTCGAACACAGGAAACTCAAAGTTTGGAGAAGGCATTGGGTCATTGTATTTTATTGTTTGTCCGTGCAATAATATGCACATGTGATTTTGCTTTATTTTAAAATTTTGTGAAAGTGAAATTGTGTGCAAAAATATGTAAAGTGATTAGAGAGAGTTTTTTGGGGTTTTTTATGATTAACATTTCCCAGAAAATCAGAAAAGTAAAAACAAATAAGATGGAATCACAAAATGATTATTTTAAGAATGATAGCAGTTTTTTTCAAACAAAAGCCCTAACGTGAGTTCACCTTTGCCTTGGGCAGAGCAAAGGGGTATATGAAAGATAAGCCCACACAACAACTCTCTCGCCTTGCAGAGAGCGAAAAGCTTAAAACACAACAAAAGAAAATTACTTTAATAAATTAACAATGACGGGGACATTGACAGCACTCTAATTCTGGGATACCGCTCCATGCGTCACAAAGTCAGGTTGATCTTCGTCAGAATCATCTTCAACTATAGAGTTGACTTTTGGGGGATGGATGATCCTCTGCTATAGAAAACCTCTTCAATAGGTAGAAAAGTCATGCTTTTTGTAGCGGGCTTGACGGAGTTGACAACTGAGAAGCCGAGACCCTTTATGTTTCTGTTTTCAAGAAAATACAGAACTTGCCCCCATCCTTCTTGAGAATAACTATCCATAATACGTTGCACGTAATTGAGAGATGAAATAGAAACCCCACTCTTCTTGGCACTATTTCCAGCAATTGAAAGAGCCTGGAACTGGGTTCTTACGTCTTTGTCTGCATTAATGTATGAGAACAAAGAGAGATGGCTCACAACCACAGCTCTCTTCCCACAAACTTTAACCAGCTTCCCTTCAAGTCAAACTTTAATTTCTAATGCAATGTATACGAGATCGCTCTAGCCTCATGTATCCATGGCCTACTCAACAAATAGCTATAGGCAGCACGAATGTCCATAACCTGAAAAGTGATTTGAAAAATATGGGGCCCAATGGTTATAGGTAGTTCAACCTCCCCAATCACGGTCTTCCTTGATCTATCGAAAGCCTTGACAATAATACCACTCGGTCTCATAGGTGCTCCTTGATACGATAATCTGGTCAGAGTTGTTTTCGACATCACATTTAATGATGATTCAGTGTTAACCAGCATACTGGATAATGTATCGTTCATGCAATTTATAGAAATGTGTAGTTCCAGGTTGTGCTTCCTCCCCTCCTCTAGGAGCTCTTCTTCATAAAATTCGAGATTGTTGTACGAGGTAATATTTCCTATGGTTCCATCAAATTGATCAACGGCACGTCATGGTTGACGTAAGCTTGTTCGAGGACCTTCTGTATTGCCTTCTATGGGCTTCAGAGCTCATCAATAATTATGACACAGAGATTTTGGACGGTGTTTTAGAAGCTGGTCCACAATCTTATATTCACGTTTTTTAATCATCTTCAAAAACTCATCAGATTTAGAAAAGGTGAAGTTCTGGTATGCAGATCACATGTGTTCCAAGAACATTGATCTCTGCTCGAACAAGGATGAGGATAGACCATGGCCAATTTAAATTTCTTTAAATTGTCCCAATGTCATGACCAATGTCACGACCTCTGTTGTGACATCTGCAGTCTGTAATACTATTTATCTAACCATTTAAAGTACAAAATGGTAAATGCAGAAAGATAAATAACACAGTAATTATTCACCCAGTTCGGTATCCACAACACCTACATTTGAGGGCTACCAAGCCAGGGAGGAAATTCACTATTAGTAGAATCAATTCAAAGTCAAACCTCCAGTTTGCACTTATCACTTAATCTCTACCCAATGACACTTCATCCTAGAGACACTCTATTACCTGAGTATACCCACTCACTTCTTCTCAATCACACAACAGTGATATCAAACAATTACAAAAACAGTATGAAGAGACACTTCATGCACACTTTGATCTTGCTTCACAACTTTGATCAAGGAACTCACACACTCTTGCTTCACAGCTTCGAGTGAGACACAACCTAGAATCTACCTAACCAAAACAATCATCCACCAGACAATTGCTTGGATTACAAGTATTCCTAAACAGACTTTGCACGTAAAGACTAGCCTTCTTCACTTACAAATAGGTCTACCTCAATATATCAAAAGATACAAAGGGTGACTTACACACAAGGGACTCTCAACCCTAGACCTCTATTTTACACTCTGGTTTTTCCTGGTATGAGTGTTATTTTCACTTCTGCTTCTTCTCCTCCTTTTATAGTCATGCAGACTGGGCTTGGGTTGTGCAGAAGTAACAAATATTAGTTTTAACAAAATAAAACTAATTTCCACAATTCAAGGTGTTGTCCAATTAGGTCATGGCATAGTCAGCATTGCCTTGAATCTCTCCTGAGATAACTCTGGAGTCATAACATGTTTCCTGATATTTAGCCTGAGATATATCAGGTATCATAACAGAAAAACAAACCCAGCCCGTCTGATGTCATACGATCCATGTCATGACATTCAGTATGACATTTAGCTTTTGCTCACTCTTAGCTGACCAGCTTGCTCTGCTGCACACTTCTGCTGAATCTTCTTCATGACAGTAGAAAAAAATGCTTTATAGTTCCCTAAAAAGTATCAACGATCCTTTTTGTGAACACCCATTAAATCTGCACTTTGTTTCTAACAAATCTCTTTGGCCTGTACTTACTGACGTGGAATATCCAACATTACCAAAACACTTCTGTCAAGAGATATATCATAGCAGCCCCTGCTGTACCAGACATGATGTCATACGATTAATGTCATGACATTCAGTATGACATTCATGACAGCAATTCTTCATGACAGCAGTTCTGTCATCTGCTCTTGTTAGCTCCTGCTGCACATAGCTCATGCTGCACCAGATGTAATGACATCCTGTTTACAACACATGACAGCATAACAACAGTTCTTCACCAGCTCCTGCTAGCTCCTGCTGCATCAGTAGCAGTGTCATGAGTCATAAGCCCCTGCTACACCACTACTCCTGTTGTTTCTCACACATGACAGTAGCTCTGTCGTGACAGCAGATGGATGTCGTGATGGATGTCACGACATTCAACATGACAATCACCTTAAAACACTCCACAATAGTTCTTTCACCACTGCAGATGGAGATGTCATAATATCCTACTTAACATCAGTGCAGGATCATGTTTTACCAAAATTTAGTCAATCCTATAACCATATAACCATGGTACTCACAATCGCCCCCTTTGGCAAATTTTGGCTAAAACACCCAAACAACATATCAGGGCAGCAACAGTAGTTTACACAAACTATCATGCTCCCCCTTAATAGTTGCATCCAGCAGCAACAGCATAGCAGCAATAATGCTTTCTCCCCCTTGGTTTAGTCAAAACTTTGACAACAAATGGTGTAATTGTACAATCATCTCACCATCTCCCAAGACATACAGAAGCTACTTGACCTCTACTCAAGGTTGCACCTCTTCAGCATCAATCCATGGACAGAGCCTTAATTCCCCCTTTCTGAGCTCACTCAGCAGTGTAACACCAGTCCTGAATCATAGCTCCTTGAGAGTACCCCCTGAACACTCTTGAGTCTTGAGCTCTTGCCTTGTCTGAAGCTGCACCTTCAAGAAAGACACTTTTGACATCCCCAATTAAAGGATAATCAATTAAATACTTGCCACAAGTAACAATTGATCTTAAATCCCCAATTTGAGACACAAATGTTCTGTGGAGAAAAATAAATTCTCCCAGACAAAACCAATGTTGTTTCCTAGGTCAGTCATCACAGTCCTAGTTTAAACCAACATCAGTAGCCCCAAGAAAACAAACTTGCCTATGTACAGGGCTCCATGTCAGCAGCTACACAACAGACAGGTACATATCTTCCCCTGTCATGCATAAACATTACTCCTCCTGAAAGAGAGAACCCATCCATATGAAGATTTACTTCAACATCTTCATATTCACACACTGGAAGCACATGCATCTCTGCACCCTTTGATTCAAAACCCATACTAGAACCAATATCAGAAGCAGTTGCAGGATTACTATCTGGAAGACTCTTCAGGGTGAAGGTCCTTCCATTTGCACACGATCAAGGTTGCTGATGTCTTGATCTTCATCTTCATATTACTCCCAACCATGCTTGTGAAAGTCTGATTTAATCCATTTGCACCTGATGACAGACCCAAAAGGAATCCATTGTCATGTTTACCATGAGCTAGAGCAGTAACTCAATGTCACAACATCTTGTGTGACATTCCACCTTCACAAAGACCTCAAATTGTTTGAACCCACAAACAATCTTGATCCATAACAGCAGATCCTGGATAGAATTATAACTCTCTCATATCAATGGTATCCAGTGCACTTGAATGGAAAACATAAGACGCATCTTCATGTCTTCAAGAACTCATTCTCTGTTCAACACACATGCTGAACGCATTCACTTACTGCTTGAATCACAAGCAAGTAGTACACCCATCAAATAGAAGCTCTCCCCCTATCTTTGATAACAGCTGCTCCAAGATCACCACATTATCTCTCATGACCTACTCTATGCTCATACAGAGAGAAGGCACCAAACTGATCCACCTCTTCCTAGAGTTACTTGTAGCAGAAGAGACCACTTCTCTACAAGTATTATGGCCTTAGGCTGACTACAAGATAGACACCGCATAGGAACTTTATCACATTAGAATGCACTCAATACCTTCACATCATACTCCAAGACAGTCCTTTTACCTTATCATTCTCCCGTATGACAAGATAGAGTACTTCTTAGCCAAGAAGTGAATCACTAGTTCCACAAGAGATCTTCATAAAACAAATGGTTCATATCATAGACACATCATCCCATGGTTCTTTATGTGCCCATACTGGACTTACTGTTGTCCAGTAATCCAACTGAAGATCTTCACAGCTCTACCAGCTTGATCAAATACATCTCCACAAGAAGGTAATCTTCTATACACATCTTAGGGCTTCTACCACAAGCTCCAACATGTGAACAGAAACAGATCCTTCTTTGGTCTTCAACCAATTACCCTTCTGCACAAGAGTAATTAGTTCCAAGCGTGAACAGTCCCAGACCCTTTCTGTGGTCTTCAAATAACTACCCTTCTGCCCAAGAATAGTTTTCTAAAGGCACACTGCTTAAATATCCAAATGCCACTGTTTGGTTATTCAGCATCTTTCAGAGCTCTAGAGAATCTGCTAATCCACCAGGCCACTTTGATCTTCAAGTCTCAAATTCTTCTTGCTTCGAAGAAAGGCATCTACTCCTTCATACAGCTCCCGCAAACTGCATGATATGAAGCATTAACTCCATTCATACCTGAGAAGATCAACTTATCTTCAAATGATGTGCCACAACATCACTTGAGGCCTTGAAGTTTCTGCTTGATGTCACAACTTTGGTTAATACATTCAGCTGGAGAATTCAGGCTTTCTTTCTGCCACTTAGAAGATTCTCTTTACTCAGTCAGAACAAGAGAACTTACACTTGACATTCAGTTGGAGTAGACAACCTTAATCCTGCTATGTTGTGCTACAACAATTACCTTGAAGTGCATTTGCTTCATGAACTCCTCTTAAGAGAAACCAAACGTGCCAAGGCTTGATTTTTCAATGAGGAAGGGTCACAAAAGAAATCTTTACACAAGGATTCCCGCTTTCCTTAAGTAGAGACTTCTTTAGAAAGTCAGAGATAACTGCCACTTATCCTTGACCTCCAATATGACAAAGGTCATGAGCTCCTATGCACTTAGATCAGAAATAAGTTGACTTAAGAAGTGCTATTACCAACACCATCTTCTAGACAAGTTTCTTGCAAGGAAACTTTTCTAGCTAATAGATCAGGTGCTTCTAGTAGAAACTAGAACACAACTGCTGCACTCCAATACTCTTATAGAGCAGATTGTCTTTATCTTCATTCTCATCAGCACTCTATTCTAGCCTTAGTTTCTTGCCAGAAAACTTTCACACCTGCTGCACTCCAATAGGATGATTCAAGAGACTGTCTTGATCTCCACTTCCATCAGCACTTCATTCTAGCCTTAGATTATTGCCAAGAACCTTACTAGAATAAAGACAGATCCAACTTTATTTTTATTGATTCACTCCTTGAATCAACAGGATTCTGCACAATCTCTGCTGATGGGATGTCTCAACATCTAGTTGAACATCATATCCTTGAATAAACCAAGCATATCAGGGCCTGATTCTTGTGCAACAACTGAGGAGACAACTTGATCATCAACTAAGGATAATTCATTAAATATTTGAGAATATCTCAAATAGCAAAGAATCTTAAATCCTTATGTTGAATCCTTCTCTGAACTTCATGGATAACCAATTAAATACTTGTGTAGTCCACAAATAGCAATTGGTCTTAAATCCACACAAATTCAAGAATACTATGGCTGAAGCACCCTTGACTTAACCTGCCTATGTCTTCTTCTGCTGATAGATTCCTTGCAAGTCATGAGTGGTGAAAATAAATCACCTCCCAATATCTTCTCTACATAGCTTCCAGCAAACTGTAGAACACAACAGAATAGTCCAGGCACACAACCAAACACAGCTGCAGGCACCATCTTCCAATCATCTACACAACTGCCACAGTCATGCATCAAACTGAATATAGGCCAATCTTCTTACAAGGGCATCAGAGTTCTTTTATCAGAGAAATATGCAGCGGAACCACCAAAAGAACATGCCCTACACAAGATGTCTGATCATCCAACAGACCATAGGATAGAAGTAGCCACTCTTCCTTTGGCATAACATACAGCTGGTCCTAAAGCTCCTATATCAGAGGGCACAACAGCAGTTCCAAGCTTCTCTTTTGCTCCATAAGCAGTAGCTCAACTATTCAGCAAGATCAGCAACTCAGCTACAACTTCTCCTTGTTCAAAACACCAGAAAGTATCTCCCAAGATCTCATCCAGAACAGACAGGATGCCTGCTCTGATACCAATTGAAATTATGGTATGCAGATCACATGTGTTCCAAGAACATTGATCTCTGCTCGAACAAGGATGAGGAAAGACCATGGCCAATTTAAATTTCTTTAAATTGTCCCAATGTCATGACCAATGTCACGACCTCTGTTGTGACATCTGCAGTCTGTCATACTATTTATCTAACCATTTAAAGTACATAATGGTAAATGCAGAAAGATAAATAACACAGTAATTGTTCACCCAACTCAGTATCAACAACACCTACATCTGGGGGTTACCAAGTCAGGGAGGAAATTCATTATTAGTAGAATCAATTCAAAGTCAAACCTCCAGTTTGCACTTATCACTTAATCTCTACCACATGACACTTCAGCCTAGAGACACTCTAGTACCTGAGTATACCCACTCACTCCCCCTCAATCACACAACAGTGATATCAAACAATTACAAAAACAGTATGAAGAGACACTTTATACACACCTTGATCTTGCTTCACAGCTTTGATCAAGGAACTCACACACTCTTGCTTCACATCTTCGAGTGAGACACAACCTAGAATCTACCTAACCAAAACAATCATCCACCAGACAATTGCTTGGATTACAAGTATTCCTAAATAGACTTTGCATGTGAAGACTAGCCTTCTTCACTTACAAATAGGTCTACCTCAATGTATCAAAAGATACAAAGGGTGACTTACACACAAGGGACTCTCAACCCTAGACCTCTATTTTACACTCTGTTTTTTCCTGGTATGAGTGCTTTTTTCACTTCTGCTTCTGCTCCTCCTTTTATAATCGTGCAGACTGGGTTTGGGCTGTGCAGAAGTAACAAATATTAGTTTTAACAAAATAAAACTAATTTCCACAATTCAAGGTGTTGTCCAATTAGGTCATGGTATGGTCAGCATTGCCTTGAATCTCTCCTAAGATAACTCAGGAGTCATAACATGTTTCCTGATATTTAGCCTGAGATATATCAGGTATCATAATAGAAAAACAAACCCAGCCCGTCTGATGTCATACGATCCATGTCATGACATTCAGTATGACATTCAGCTTTTGCTCACTCTTAGCTGACCAGCTTGCTCTGCTGCACACTTCTGCTGAATCTTCTTCAAGACAGTAGAAACAAATGCTTTATAGTTCCCTAAAAAGTATCAACGATTCTTTTTGTGAACACCCATTAAATCGGCACTGTGTTTCTAACAAATCTCTTTGGCCTGTACATACTGATGTGGAATATCCAACATTACCAAAACACTTATGTCAAGAGATATATCATAGCAGCCCCTGTTGTACCAGACATGATGTCATACGATTAATGTCATGACATTCAGTATGACATTCATGACAGCAGTTTTGTGATCTGCTCTTGTTAGCTCCTGCTGCACATAGCTCCTGCTGCACCAGATGTAATGACATCCTGTTTACAACACATGGCAGCATAACAGCAGTTCTTCACCAGCTCCTGCTAGCTCCTGCTGCATCAGTAGCAGTGTCATGAGTCATAAGCCCCTGCTACACCACTACTCCTGCTGTTTCTCACACATAACAGTAGCTCTGTCATGACAGTAGATGGATGTTGTGATGGATGTCACGACATTCAGCATGACAATCCCCTTAAAACACTCCACATCAGTTCTTTCACCACAGCAGATGGAGATGTCATAATATCCTGCTTAACATCAGTGCAGGATCATGTTTTACCAAAATTTAGCCAATCCTATAACCATATAACCATGGTACTCACAAAAGGGATCAGTCTCACTGGACTGCCCCATGGTTAAATCTTTCACAGTCGACTGCTCAAAATAAATCTCGTTCTCCTTTGGAGGTATTAAAGAGAAAACACGACCGTTCCTTGTAACTCTGCTAATGTCGACAATATTAACAATGGATGGTAAGACATGCAGAGGTACCTGCCTTCCATTATCTAGCATGGTTGCATTATATTTGTAAGGAACCGCCCTATCAGAGACGTAGGTGGTTGGGCCGGGCACATTGATGACCAAAGGAATTGTAGAAGACTTTCTACTATCATAAGTGAACTAAATACCTTCCAATTCTTTAAAATGAGGCACTATTACAAACACCTCTTCGTCTTCATCCATGTCAACTGGATTTCTATCGTAGGTGATTGTGATAGTCTTTCGGTCAAATAAGCTTTGGATATCACTTATTACAAGTGGGCACCCTCGTGGGTTGACGGAACAAACACGACAGGTAGTGTAATTATGATTTTCATGATCAAAAAAGGCCATTTTGGTTGATCCTTCATGCATTCTCACCAAAGTTTCTTGTATGAACCTAACATTAAAAACAACATACTTTCCAGGGTACCCTTGCACCATATTGACATAAGGCTGATATTCAATAGCATCCCTGTTCCTATAGCATTTCATAACTCCTCTATCTAGCAAATGTTGAAGACTTCTCCTCACAAGTTGACAGTCCCATCTAGGTGTCATGGTACAGACATCACAAGTTGCATAGTCATGTGGTTGTAGATGTCCATGACTAACCAGTCCTTCATGAACTCCAACTAAATCTTCATTTAGATCAAGAATATTGAAAATCCTGAATTTACTGGGGCAACCATGCACCATGTTCACAATGGTTGATCCATGTGGTGGGAGGGGGTTGGCTTGCACATTTAGATTTGAGTCCTTAAAGAACTAAATTCTACATTTAACCAACCTCTACACATCTGCTTTCAACCCAATACAATTTTCTATGTTATGTCCTAGGGTACCTTGATGGTAGGGACAAAATTGAACTGCTTTGTATCAATAAGGAAGATCTTTTGGAACTTCAGATGGAGATTTAGTTTGAATATGCCCCTTCTCTAGCAAGGCAGGAAACAATTCTGCATATGTCATTGGAATCGAATCAAAACCTGGTCTTCTTTGCGGGTGACTCCAGTTATTGAACGGTGGGCGAGCCTGTTGGAAAGGATGTTGATTCTAAGGACGATATTGTTGTTTTTGTTGTTAATATTGATGTTGATGTTGTTGGATGTGCGGTTGCGTAAATTGTGGTTGATAAATAGGATTATTGATAACCTGTGAAATGGCAACAATGTGTTATTGTTGAAACCTTCTTCTTTTTCTACCATGATGTACAACCCCTACTTCTTGTTCCTTCTTTTTCATGAAGTTACTTCCATGCTTCTTGACACTGTTGGAAGTACTTCCTTCTTTTGTGAGTCTACCTTCACGAACTCCTTTCTCTAGACGCATACCCATATTTACCATTTCGGTAAAGTCGCTAGGGGAGCTAGCTACCATTCTCTCATAGAAAAACGAACCCAGTGTCCTATAAAAATCTTGGTCATTTCTTTTTCCTCCAACGGTGGGACAATTTGAGCGGCAACCTCGCGCCAGCGTTGCACGTACTCCTTAAAACTTTCCTTGTCCTTCTGAGCCATTTCTCTCAACTAATCTATGTCGGGGGCCATATCAATATTATATTTGTATTGCCTAATGAAGGCCTTTCAAAGATTGTCAAAGGTCTGGATCCTTGTACTGTCTAGCCCCACATGCCACTTCAGGGATGCACCTATCAAGCTGTCTTGGAAATAATGAATAAGCAACTGATCATTGTCAGTCTGGGTCGACATCTTGCAGGCATACATAACGAGATGACTTTGGGGGCAAGAATTGCCTTTGTACTTCTCAAAGTCCTAGACCTTAAATTTATGAGGAATTTTGACATTTGGGACCAAGCAAAGATCAAAAGCATTCTTCCCAAATAGGTCTTTCCCACTGTGGGCCTTAATCTCTTTTTGCATCTCCAAAAATCGATCTTAGAATTCATCCATCCTTTTGTCAATTCCAACACTATCTCTAGGTATGGTGTGGAACATTGGCTCTTCAAGATTATAAGGAAAAGAATTCACCAAGGGAGGTGGCATAGTTATTACAGCAGTCACAACGGGAGCATCAGAAACTGGTGGACGGCATCAGGCTGGAACAAAATGAGGAGGCATACCCCATGGATAACAAGGAGGCATAGTATATTGTGGTTCACTTGTTGGCGCCACTGAGATCGGCGTGGATACAACTTCTGAGATTACAGTCCTCTGGACATGTTCCTGTGAGTTATGTGACGATTGATTTTGGGCAGTCGCCAATGCTTCCATCATACCGTTGAGTCTCTCCAAGCTTTCCTTTAGTGTTGTGACTTCTTCTCTGAGTACTCTGTTATCTTGCTCTAATTGATCCATTCTTTGCTGATGGCCTGCTCGAGTATTGCACCAATGATTCAACTTGTCTAAGGGATGGAAGAAGCAAGAGTAAGAACCTGGAATGCAAAGGATGCAATGCTAATGATGTATGTCAATGCACAATGCAAACAGACTTCAAGGAACTCAAAACTTATATTTGTAAACATTGTAGTAATGGAAAATATGACTTTTAAAAAACAAAAAGCTCATTTCATTAATTAAACTCGAAGTTTTACAAAATATCAATACACCTCAAAGAGTCAAATACATAATACTCAAATACAAAATAAAAAAACAAAGGAAACTATGAGTTTAATACTTCTGACAAGAAGATTGCCTCGAATGGAGTCTTGTTCGTATAATCGGCATAAAACATAGCTTTACTGATTAGGAACTTCGTAGTCAAATCAAAAGTACCACCTTTACTAATTAAGTTTCCTTTGACATCAGATACCTTTAGATAAAGAGCCTTAGCAATATCTCTTTCCTCATGGTCCTCTTCCAAGAAAGGGAAGGGAGATTCTTCTAAGATAGGTAGACCAACCAAAAAGGAGTACTCTTCCAATGTAGGTAATAGCTGAAAGTCTGAGAACGTAAAACAATGATATAGCAGATCATAGAACTACAATAAAGTGGAAAGAAGTCCTTCGTCTACTTGGCGACTCAATAAAGATATCAGCTTCTCATACTTGCTCTTGAACTTCCCTTGGTCTTCAATCAAGGTCACCAATTCCTTTAGGTCATCCAATTTAGGACTTTTAAAAGTGTATTTCAAAGTGTGTCTTCTGTTGGGATCCATAGTGCCCTACAATGTTTATAAACAAAGATAAATCCCATGAAGTACAATGCGGTATGGTGTTTTATGAATACAACAAACACAAGTAAACACATAGATGCACAAAGATAAACAAACAAGGGAGACCCTAGGTTTGCAACGAGCATGGAGCAAAAGGGTATACCCATTCCCAAAGGTCACGGACTAATGGTCGATTGTACCTGCAGAACAAGGTTCTAACAAGGTCCCCAAAGTCATTAGCCCATCTTTCGGATATTATCAACTTCCCAAGTACTCGGTGGTTAATAATATTCTCAAGAGAACTTCTTTTGAGTGTAGCATCGCGTAGCACTATTTCGAGGGGGTACCCCCTCATAGCCCCGCACTACATCCTAATAAAGGCTAAAGTGGGGTTAAGGTAACTACGGTATTTAATATCATAGACTCCAACATCGAATATAGTGCATGTTTTCACGATTAAGAACTCGTTCAACAATACAACTTTCAAGAGGGCCTCAATTGAGCGTGGTTTTCAAGTCAGCTTGGTCGGGATTCCACCCCCTATAAGCCTCTTTGAACATATCACTATCCTATCTTAAGTTCACTCAAGTCCGGGTGTAGGACTTTATCTCACCATTCAAGAGTATCAACCCAAAGGCAATAAACAAACAAGTAAACAATTATACAAATAACAAATATAAAGCAATAAACAAGTAGAAACAAGATAGGGAAACCTACTGAGGCATCCCCAGTGAAGTCGCCATTTCTGTCGCGGTGAAATTTGGATATCAAGCTATTGATTAACTTGAATCTTTAATTCATTTGCAACCGGTCTTTGATTTGTCCAAAGGAAGGGATAAAGATCGAAATTCCCACAATGTAATGCAAATGCAAGCTAGAGAGTTATAGGTTCGGGGGTTGGTTAAACTTAGGGAAGGTGCTAGCATCCTAAGTTTTTGTAGTACTCTACAGGAACCTCTTGTTTTATGTTTCTTTATTGCTATGTGTTTATCTGCTTAAAGGTAAAAGACCCAAGGGTTTATTTCTAAGTATACTCGATAAGATATCGCGTTTTATGCCTACATATCCTTATGGGAGTGGAATCAGAGTATCTGTAGTTCCCCTAAAGGGTTTGAGGAGTTCTTTGACTGTGGTCAAAGTTCCTACGGGATAAGGTAGTTGATTGATTGATTTTAGGAGAAAAGACGAGTTGTCATTTTAAGGGAGATTTAACCGCCACAAATTGTAGGAAAATAGTCTTTGCATCGTCTTAAGAGAAGGGCTCAAGTACTTGGATATTGATCGACGAGTACGCCTCTATCTCTCTTAAGGCAAAGTCCCTACATATTGATTGTATTGATGTGGGGTGGAGATTCTATCTCGCTTAAGATGATTAACATCTTTCTCTAATGTTTGAATAGTTTGTTTGAGTTGAATTGTTTATTCTAAGTTGTAAAAATAAAAGTCCTTCCTATGGGGTAGGATCTAACTTAGAATATCGACTTGAATGGGATCAAGGATCAAGTGGGAGTATGATGCAAATGATGTGCACTACACACAAGCGTTAAATCATGTGTTGGTTTTTCCTTTGGACGGAATGCGATGCCATAAGATAAATGTGATAATGTAAATTGCTGTAAAATAAATTGCGGAAATGATTAAAGGGCAAGTAGATAAAACATACATATACGCATGAAAGCGCTGAAGTGTGTAAGAGTGAATTGTGAAGTGAATACGTGCACGATTGATTATATTTTACGATGTGAGTTGATTTTAGTTGGTTGATTTTAGGTGGGATTAACTATAAACTAAATTCTAAGTTTTCCAAATAGAATGCCACAATGATCTTAATTTTATTATGAAATTTAGGTGAAATGATTTATTATGGCTATTATTAAGAGTTAAAGTAAATTAATATTGATTTTATTATTAACTAAATAAATTTGACAAAGAGGTGTAATTATTTATAAAAGTTTTTTTTATATATTGAACAAATACTTAATTAAATAAAGTGTTATTAAGATGAAAAAGTTAAAATTAAATTAGCAAAATATTTTAATAGGAATTAATAGGATTTTAAAAAGGTTGTTTTTAGTCATTAAAAGATAAAAAGGGTTATAAGGTTGATTTAATTGGATTTAAAAGATAAAATAAGTAATTGTTAAATAGGATGAGTGATTAAAATACTAATTAGCTAGATGGTTAAAAGGAAAGAAAACTGATTTGATTAATTAGGGTTATTAATTTATTTAGAAAAAGATTAGTTAATTAATTAATTAAAAAAGAAACAAAAGTTGATGCTGATTAGGGTGGTTTAAGCGTGGTTAGTGTGGTAGGTGTGTGCGTGAAACAAACTGCAGCCACAAAGATGAAACATAAACGAAACGCAGAAAAGTAAAACCCTAAGCCCCTTTCGTCTTCCCCAGATTGAATCCCCAGTATCCTCATCTTCCTCTCTTCTCTCCCGATCGTCTCCTTCGTAGACCCATCATCTTTCCATAGCTTTGATTCTTTTTAAACCTGAAACATAGCAAAACAGTCAATAGGTTCGATAATCTTTATAAGGAAACGAAATTCTACCGGTGGTTAGTGACGGCGGTGCTTGAGATGACGAAGTGGAGGCTTCATCAGTTTGGGTTTGCAGCGGCTGGTGACATTTCGTCGACTGAAGAGATAAGCTTTTTCAATCTCTTAGGGTTACGGATTTAGGCTTCTTGTGATGATTTTTTTCGATTCCCTTTTTCATCTCTTAGGTCTTCTTTTATAGGCTTCATATAGGATGTTCTGATTAAATTGGTCTTGAATGTTGATTGGGTTTTTCCATTTTGGTCTAGACAAATTTTAAAAACCTCCCTTTTTCGTATGATTGTGTAATATCTGTTAATGAGAGAAAATCCCAATCTGTGATTTTATTGTATCAATCTGATTCATGTCGTGTCTGTCTAGGTTCAATGTTCCAAAAAAAATGAACTGGATCTTCTTTCGTAAAAGCATATTCTTTCCACGATTACTAACTCTGGATTGGGGTTTGGCAGGTGTGGGTAGCAATGGTTTTGGGCCAAGGGAGGAATTAGCAGCCCAGAAAAATTAAGCTTGCATCTGATACATTGCAACAAACTCCAACCAATACACTCGGTGGTTCTCTGATGGAGGTTCCCATGAAAGTGTTGGTGACAATGAGGATCAACTCGACTGTCTTCCTTGTGAACCAACTGAATGTAGGTCGTGTTGTTGACAGTTGCAACCAAGTAAGGTTGTCGTTTCTCTTTCCATTCCTTCAATCTCTACTTCTTATTTCAGGTCAGATTGGATGTATATCTAACATTGTTTTTTTCTACTTTCCCATGTACTTGATAATGGTGTTTGGCTTCATTGGCGCATTACAATCTGCACTTTAAGTCTAATCTCCTGGCGCAAGGGTGGCGTATCATAATGGTGATGACAGTGTTGTAGTTTAACTTTTGTTCTATTTTGCTCTTATAGCTCATGCCTTTCTCAATTAAGTTGATCGTGCTTTGTATGTTGTTCTGGTTTTTCCAGGTACTTGTCTTTTGTGTGAAGGTAGCTGTCGCGCAACTTTGGACTTCCGTTTATGCAGGTGTCTTCTTTTTGGTGATTGAAACTGACTGAAGCTATTGCTGATCCTGATGAGAAAACAGTTGCTTTGGCTTGAAGAAGAGGTTGCACCTGGAACCTTTTGAAGAGGTTTACAAGCTCTGGCGTAAATGCATTATCAATTGCGAAATTGTAACTCTGGTTGGATGTTTTAATTATTGTTATCGCAAAAATGGTGTACTGCTCTGGTATGTTTCTTCCTCACATGTGGCATAGTGTATGTTCGTTTTTTTTTGTAAATTCTAATGTTTGAATCATTTCCCATGTTGGCTGTGTATGGTATGGCAGTGTGTTTGATTCCCGCAGAGCATATCAGTTAGACAGTTGGATTCACAAAATGATACTGCTAAAAGACAAATAAATGAGCTTCTGATATTGTTTTACGCAGGCTATGGCTGAACATTGACGGTGCCGGTTCCTAGCAGTGACCTTGTGGAAGAACAGAATCACGACCATATGACCACATGAGTTGGAATTTACTAGAGATGCGGTATGCCGTCAACTCTTTCTACGTTCAAGCAGACACATCTTTAAATGCTCTTATCTTTTGTATCTGTCTGAAGTAACGAAACCATTATCCCACATGATTCCTTTGTGATTCATTCTGTTGTGCTAACTGCTGAGTTTTATTTGCAGGAACTATTCATGGATGCGGCACAGTTTTTACGAACTTGAAGAGTGGTGCTATGTGAGAATGCTTGATTGGGAACGGTTTGGAAAGTAAGGAACATATCTATGCTCTCCAAATTGGTTTCTTGATTGTCCTGGTAAACTAAGACTTTTGTTACAGCAAAGGTTGTGTTCTGAAACTCGGTACTCGGTGAAAGATGTCAAAATACCGTTATGTGGCGGCAACTAATGGATTTTATGAACTTTTCTTTTCAGGAGCAGGTTCTGCAGTTACTTGGATTTTAAGGGATTTGAAACTCACTGCATGATTGCGGTACGACGTAGTTGTGTTGTTGTATTATTTTACTTGACCGTAATGATTTAGAGAAGAACTAATTCATTATGTACAGGTGATGGCGACAGGTTGCTTGCTTATTGGCGAAGATGGGTGGGGTTCTTGGCGGTGGCAGTTTGATGTTCCTCAAGGATCCGTTATCGACTATCCATCCATACCCTCTTCAACATCGAAGAAAAATGGAGGCTCCGAAGTATGTTGTCTGAGGCTGAGTTCAACTAGATTTAGAATAAAACTGCTTCAAGTTTATGCTCAACAAAGGCGACCGCCGAATCGAAGTAACAGCCCCTTGGGATAGTTTAGCATTACGACTCAATGTGTATAGTTATTGTATTGCCCCTTATCATAAGGTAGAGAAGGTTCTTGTAATTCGTTGCTGCTGAAATTCAATATAACTGACTTACTTTGGGTTTATACAGCATTGTAATGATGTATAGGTTGTAGACAAGCTAGCAGTTATCACGCAGTTGTATATTATAGATATTCGAGTGGGAAATTGCATGAGGTGTTATAAGTATTGATTCAACTTGTGCTGAATTTGAAATTCGTTCTTGTAGTTCTTTCATGAATTGAAATTCACGCTTATCTTATGATGAACTTGTACTATGAAACCAATTATAAAATTGGATCTTGTAATATAATCTGCAATCTTGAACCCAAACTGCTCTTGAGATTAAAATCCCCCTTTGCTCAATGGAATAAACTTGGTTTTCTCTAAAAAAAATATTGAAATAACTCTTGGAGGATAACACGGATTCTCATTCACGCTCCTTATCCATATTTGTCGTATTAAATACTAACGAAACCGAGCTCTTCTCATGTATTTCTTTGTTGTACTTCATACCTTGTATTAATTCAAATCTTTAGCAAATTTCGGGTGCTTGGGAACAAATGAGATGAATATTGTTTAAGAACTCTTTTCTCCTGAATTGAGTTATTAACCTCGTCTTCCATGCTTTTCTTTTGATCTTGTAATTAAAAGGAATTTTGAATGGTACCTCTGGAAGTCAGAACTTGGAACAATGAACTTCACAAAATTAATATGACAACTCAACCCTTTGAATAAGGTACTTGGACGGTAACCGTAACATGACCAATTCTAATGATTCGCCATCTTGATAATCTTGGAACCAAAACTCTCAATAGTAGTCAAACTTCATCAAGGGATAATGTTCTCGGGACGGTGCCACGTTGCCACCAGGCTTGAAATGCTTCGGTCCAAATTACTATTTTGACTCTTTGGTTTGTATTCAGCTTGCTAAATCAGACTCAATTAATCGCATCTTGAAGTATTTAAATTTGTGGGAATGTGTGTTGTCTCCACTTGGAATTTACTGCATCTGCAGAAGTTGGTTAGTCGCAAAAACATAAATATTAAATTACATTCAAATAACAATAGAAATTGCGCAAAAAGAGGTGGGATCTTACGGTCAAAAATTAGGGTGCGACAGATGCCCCTATTTAAGTTTCTTCTATCTGGAGATATGGAGATCGAAATCTCCGTCTCGACGAGATAGGAGGGACTTAAATACAAACATTGCATGAATTTTTGGCCTTAAGAAACCACCGAATGCAAATGATATGAAACGACATGAGAATGCAAGACAGACGGTCCTATGAGGAAAAGATGCCATAGGGGAAGACCAGACATGACATGCGAGAAACAAAGGAGTAGCAGATTCAACGAAGCAGGACTCCCCGGGGATAGGAAACAACCAGCAATGGGGAATCTCCAAACGTGTGAAAGCGTAGCACATACACCAAGAATATGGTGTTTTAACAATAGGTGAGAAATTTGTAATCGAAGGGTAGGTTTACTACCATAATGTAGTGGTCGGTAATAGTCCAAATGAAATTTCTTGATAGGGACACAATTCAGTTTTGTTTCGTATTCTTTTTTTCTTCTTTTTTTTTTCTCTTCTTTTTTTTTTTTTTTGAAATCCAACTGGAAATAGTAAAATGTCTAGACCTCCCCACGCCTCATGGTCTGGGTACCATGAACGGGTCTCAGTTTCTGAAAAAAGCACCTCCCCACGCCTCATGGTCTGGGTACCATGAATGGGTCTCAGCTTCTGAAAAAGCCACCTCCCCACGCCTCATGGTCTGGGTACCATGAACGGGTCTCAGCTTCTGAAAAAACCACCTCCCCACGCCTCATGGTCTGGGTACCATGAACGGGTCTCAGCTTCTGAAAAAATCACCTCCCCACGCCTCATGGTCTGGGTACCATGAACGGGTCTCAGCTTCTGAAAAAACCACCTCCCCACGCCTCATGGTCTGGGTACCATGAACGAGTCTCAGCTTCTGAAAAAATCACCTCCCCACGCCTCATGGTCTGGGTACCATGAACGGGTCTTAGCTTCTGAAAAATACCCTCCCCACACCTCATGGTCTGGGTACCATGAACGGGTCTCAGCTTCTGAAAAAATCACCTCCCCACGCCTCATGGTCTGGGTACCATGAACGGGTCTCAGCTTCTACCCGAAATGATGAAAACTCGTGGGAGCATCTTCACAGGGGATCAAAATGTCATTGTAGATTGTAGATGTCGGTGTAGACTGTAGATATCGTTGTAGACTGTAGATGTTGATGTAGATTGTAGATGTTGATGTAGACTGTAGATGTTGATGTAGATGTTGTTGTAATGTATTAGATATTGTAAAACTTCACCGGGGATCTTCAAAAGAGATGTAAGCCGGTTGATTTGTGAAACATGTCTTCTCAAATAAAGAGAGACTGACTGTAATGAATTTCCTCGACTTCTCTGGGGATATGTCACTTGATGGAATTAATCTTGTGTAATAAACTCACTGGGGAATACATTCCTGGGGAGTACCTTTGTTGTAGCTGTAGAAGTATATATCATTGTAGATTCTCAACTGAAGAGAAATATTTGCAGTGGGAACTCTCAAATAAAGAGAAGTGTCTTGTAATGTCTGTGGCGGACTTCTTTAATGGATTTATGAAGCAATACCATTTGACAAGTTGATGATGTTGAAGAACCCACTGAGGGTGAATGAACTGTCTTGTAAAAACTGTCGTTTGTCATTTTGAATAAGATCTTAGTCAAAACGAGTTGCTCAAATGAAGAGATGTTTGTAGTCCAAATGTAGATGGTTGAGAAAACCTGTGATAT
Organism: Lathyrus sativus; assembly: GCA_963859935.3. Classification (NCBI taxonomy): domain Eukaryota; kingdom Viridiplantae; phylum Streptophyta; class Magnoliopsida; order Fabales; family Fabaceae; genus Lathyrus; species Lathyrus sativus. The sequence continues at coordinate 467,111,409 of OZ012741.1, read as the reverse complement.
TGTTGTAGAAATATCTGTCTTGATAAAGATTCTTCTTGGGGAATAAAATGCAAAATAAATGCACACCTGATCCATGTTCAAAAGTTGGAGATTACCCACAATGTGATTGCCAAGGACCGAAATTCAATTCGGGAAGTAGCCGAAGAGAAAACTATCAAGTAAGACTCGGCCATTGAGGTATGAACTCAAATGGAATGTATTGGAATAACTGTCTTCCAAGAGGATCGAACTTCATAGGGAAAGAGAAATATGACGCTCTTTCTGCCTAGGGTTGACAACTCTATTTGGAGGGATGAGACACACCCAAGCGCCTGGGGATAACCACGGCCAAAGCGATAGAATAAAACAAACACAAAGAGATGCAAAAAGAAATGCACATGCCATGCTATCTATCTATATCATATGCGTATGCTTATGCTGACAAAACAAACGAACAAAGGCAAACGGGGGTGAAAAGAACATCTCGAAGCAAACACCCGACCAAAAAAGATGGAAGTATCACTGGAGATAGGTGGAGAACCAAATATGGGATCACAATCCTGCTTCAAGGCTTCAAAATTTCTCTTGGGGAGGTAAATAATATTCCACTTGGGGATGTAACATCTTCATAAGTCTGAAAGGTTGTCCTATTGAAGACCACGAAAAAGGTCTACTAGAAACATATCCATTTCTTAATTGGAGGGCTTCGTGGATAAAATAAATATCCACTTCCCTGGAGAGATTCCTGCTGGAGTTGTAGATGGAAATACCCAAACTGAAGTTTTACAGGGGATAAAATAAATATCCTCTTCAAATGAGAAACCTGTGTCATTTTAGTTGTTGAACACATCAGAGTTGAGCTTTAGATGGGGATGAAATAAACATCTGCTTCGCTGGAGAAAACCGGTATTGTAGAAGATCCACTGAGGAATCGAATAATATTTACTTCTTTGGAAGTGTGAAGTTTGCGAACGTTCACTGGTATTCTTACATTGAAAAGATTTATCAGAGAGTTTTGATGAAATTCGGTGTTGATGTCGTCAAATCAGTCCTCAAATGCCCCAAGTCATCTGGTTTACGAGAATCAAGAGTTTTCAAAGAGGATTTTACAGAAAATATGGCGTCCCACTGTTTTCAACTCTTAGAGAGATTCTCTGAATCTCGACGTAACTACCCCTGATTGACGGTGTATCTGAGTCTTCAAAATTTGTATTAGAACAAACCACTTGGAAACAAACTTGCCCCAGGCCAGCAGAGTCTTCAAGTTTCAATAGGATGAACTTATTATTGATGCTCATGTGTAATCTTTCTAAGATATCAAACAAGGTTAACAAGTCAGAAATGTTAATTCTGAATTTATCAATGCAACATACGTTTGTCTTGAGGTTTTTTTTTGAAAGAAAAGGTATAACTAGTGACAGAAATCACTGGTTAAGATATAAATTAATTTTATAATGCCAACAAAATTGAGCATGGTTCATAGGAGTCAGGAAACGATATCTCATTAAGCACGCTTTCGAACTAAACCTTACTTCAATTAGAACTTTTTGAGGGTTGTATATAGGTCTAGTTTCTGATTTGTAAAACAAAGGAATGGAAGGATAAAGTATATTTGTGCCCACCCAATCTTCGAAAAATGCTCATTTTTTGATGATACCCTGCCCCAAGTTAAAACGAGGTTTCGGTTTGGGAAAAGAAACAAAATCATCATCTAGGTTCAAGGAAGTTTAAATTTTCCTGGTGTTTAGGAGGTTGAAACAGGAATGCCTCACATCATCAGTAAGGTTTTTATTCAAAAGCATACCACAGGATCCTGCGTTTTACTTCATCATCCTCCTTCCAGTCCTCTGTTAGAGCAAGAGATCGGGTAAAGTCGGCATTATAAATTATGAAAACATTTTACGAGTGAAAACAAATGGATTTCTTCAAGACAAACATTTCGCTGCATTAATTATTCAAAATAACGAGTTCTTACATGCCAAATATGTTTTTAATCAAAGAAACGAAAACACAAAAGCAAAAAATAAAGTGAAAAGCCACACAAGTCCTTTTCTTGAGTTTTATTACGCCTTGGAATGGAGAGGCTCGTTGAATCATCTGATATGCTTTCTGACACTATATTGATACAAGTTTCCCCAAATAACCTTGGATCACGTTCTCGAAGGACGAACCGTGATGAGGTTAGGATTGGACTCTCTGAAGGATAAGATTTCGTCCTTAACCAACCTTTGAACGTCTGCCTTCAAACCGTAGCAGCTCTCGATATCGTGCCCCGGGGCACCTTGATGGTATGGGAAAAATTTGTCAGCTTTGTACCAGTATGGAATTTTCTTGGGTACCTTAGGTAGAGCTCTTGTCTGGATGTGACCTTCACGGATCAAGACCGGGAACAAATCAGCGTACTTCAAAGGTATGGGGTCAAACTGACGAATTCCTTTTCTCAGAATATCCAAAGCTACCTTCTGATTATGAAACCGTTTCCGAAACCGTCGATGCTGCGGTCGATCTGGAGAGGCCAACTTCCGCTTGGGAGGTGGTTGTTGTTCGCGCTGAGCAGGAGTTGCAGACTGTTGCTGAGGATGAGATACTGGAACTATAAATTCTCTAGAAGGTCCATTGTCATCTTTGTTATCTGGAGCTATACTCAAATTGTAATTATATTGCTTCACAAAAGCAATGGCTAAGTCTTCCCAAGACTGAATGTGGCTATTTTGTAGCTTCATATACCATATTAAGGATGCCCCACACAAACTTTCTTGAAAGCAGTGAATCATCAGTTTGTCATTGTCAATGTAAGCAGTCGTCTTTTGACAAAACATCTTCAAATGGTATTTTGGACAGCTGACACCCCTGTATACCTCGAAGACAGGCATCTTGAACTTTGGAGGGATAATTACGCCTGGAACTAAACATAAGTCGTGAGCATCAAGACCAGATGCATTAGCTATTTTCATCATCTTCACTTGTTCTTGGAGGTCACGAGATCCTTTCTCGATTGCTGTAATTCTAGGATCATCTACTTCCTCCTCAGTATGAGTATTCTGAAGATCAACAAACAGGTTGTCTTGCACAGGCTGAGGTTGCACAAGGACATACACTTGTTGAACAAAGTCGTCGGAGGAATAGTCAAATGTCGGATTAGTCCTTACTCTGAAGCCAGTCATGCGGTCCATATTTTTGTTCTCTTTACTATCCTTTAGTAACACTTCAATCTTGGTCAAATGGTCGAGACGTCGGCTGGCGAGACAAAGACGGAAAGACGGATGAGGACGCAACAGAGAAGAGACACATGCACATGCTAAAATGCTAGATGCTATGCAGAATGCAAGATGAAACTTCAAGAAACTCAAATTATTTTCGGTATTATAATGTTGGATAAAAACTTATTTTTTATTTTGATATTAGAGAGGCATTACAAAGTAAAGTACTCTTTTAAGCGTTTATTACATTGAACCAAAAGAAAAAGAGAATTCGGAGATCTACTCCCTATGCTCCTTTTGTGGGCGAAGTTCTTCTTCTAACTGGTTGACGTGTTCTTGCAATTTGGCCTTCTCATTGATGAGTCGATCGACACATTCCTTCCAAGCCATAGCATCTGGGGGAAGATCATCTCTGGTGACAGTTCTGGAAGAGGTGTGAGAAGAAAATAAATCCTCTCGGGCCTTTCTCTTCTTTGCAAATTCTATCTCTGGCAACTTTTGGGACTTCTCTTTCTCTACCTTGAGGGTGAAAAACTTGTTCCTCCAAGCGGATTTCAGTTTCTGAGCCACATCCAAGACAGCCTTTAACTGATCTACCTCACTCACATCAAACCAATTAGGATCATGAAAGGTCAACACCATGGGTTCATGAAAAGGGAATGGCATCTTGAGGTCGAGAGCCCTTTCTCGCACCCAATGTAGATAGTCTTCAGAGATAGCACAGTTGGGGTATCCTAAAGCAGTCGTCCCTTCCTTATTGATGTATCTCCATGCGTAAATTATGACGGTCTTCAAGTCTGGATCTTCTCCTTCCTTGAGAAAGATCCCTCCTAGCAGAGCTTGGTCAGGTACTTCGATCATGGGATGCCCAAATTGTCTGCGGGCTAAGGCGAGATTGTAACTTATGCATCCTTCTCTCCCAATAAGCGGTATGTTGGTGAATCCTCCGATACTAGGAATCATACATATACCTCCATAAGTAGGGTCATACCACACAACGTCAGAGTGACTGAGGGCCATAACTATCTCGGACCAATGGGGTGATTCTACCTCATCCCAAATAGACGGATGTCGAGTCAGGCGAGCAATGAACCATGAATACAGCAAAGTGGTACAACAAACAATATGTCCTCCTCCTTCAACATTCTTCGAGTGGATTGAATAGTATGTGTCAGCTAACAAAGTGGGAACTGGATTCTTGAGTATAAACAGTTTAATCGCATCCATATCAACAAAATCATCAATCTTTGGGAACCAGAAAATCCCATAGACCAATAAAGCAAAGGTAGCTTCCAAAATAAGGACCTCCTTTCTTTCAGCATAGTGACGGACTTTTTCGATCAAGAAATCAGCTGGGAATCCAAGGACTCCTTCCTTGGTGGTTAAGTGTGCTTGGACATCTGCTAGACTGAGATGAGTAGCATTTGCAATTTCTTGTGACTGGATATCTCTTCCTGGCCGATGAATATTGGTCGGGCCGTCACAGGTATCTTCAAGAAATCAGAATACTCTTCCAGGGTTGGCATCAGCTGGTAATCCGGAAAAGTGAAGCAATGGTACAACGGATCATAGAACTGAACAAGAGTCTCCAACAGCCCCTCTTTCATCTTGAGCTCAAAAAAACAGAAGACTTCTCCATATTCTGTTGCAAAAGCGTGACGGTTCTCGATAAGATCTGCTAGTTCTCTTAAGCTTTCAATGTTAGGACTCTGAAAAGTGTACTCCAATGCTTCTCTCTTGGGTTACAATACCTGTGAAATAAAATTGAGTTTCTTGAAGTGAATAAAGAAAGAATGCAATGCAAGATGAATAGGACTTCATGGGATCCTAACTATTTATAAACATTGCGGTAAGAGAAAAGCGTTTTATTAATTTTGAAACGGATTACAAATAATTGCTTTTAAAAGTCCCAAATAAATATCTAAATAAAAGCTAATGAAAGCCCTAAAGAAGTTTTGAATTTCACTACTTGAGCTCCTCTTCCAACTGGGTCTTCTCACAGATAAGGTTGTCCACAATCAGCTTCCAAATAGTACATTGCGGGTCGGAGAAAAATAAATCCTCCATGGCTTTCCTCTTCTTGCAAGGAAGTAACTCTTCATCCTTCGACTGTAGCTGCTTTTGAAGTTCACCGTTCTCTGTGACCACTACTTGATACTTGTTCTTCCATGACTCTAACTCACGTTGCGACTTCCTCAAGGCAACCTCTAACTTCTCAGCTTCAGACATAAAGACATAAGTGGGCTCTCTCCTTGGAGATATAGGATCTTGACGGGAATAGGGCATTTTCAGTTTGATTGCTCTCTCTCTGACCCACTGGAGGTAGGGCTCTAAGGACACACAATTAAGTTTCCTAAGGCTTTTCTTCCCTTTCTTATGTAAACGATCGCATGCAGCCAGAATCTTGTCTCAGGGTTCCTTGTCATCCCTAAAGAAAATGCTCTCCACTTGAACACTCTTAGGTGGTTCCTTCAATGGATATACCAACTATCGACGGGATAAAACTAGATTGTAACTGATCCCTCCATTAAATCTGAGTAACGGCACATTAGCAAAGTCACCACAACCATCAATAATTCAAGTCCCATCATACGCTCGGTTGTACCAAACAATGTCTGAATGGGTCAATGCCATAACTTTCGGAGACCAAAGCCTTCCATCGAGTTTCAAAAAAGAACTAGACCTAGGCAAGTGCGAAATAAACCACTTGTAGAGTAAAGGCACACAACAGGTGATCATTCCTCCACCATAGAAGTTTCGGAGATGCACAGAATGATAGGTATTACCCAAAAGTGTTGGTACCGGGTTGTTCTTCAAAAAGATCTTAATCGCATTAAGGTCGACGAACCCTTCAAAAGTTGGGAGCAGGAACACTCCATAAATAATTAAGGCGAAGATTGCCTCGAATGGAGTCTTGTTCGTATAATCGGCATAAAACATAGCTTTACTGATTAGGAACTTCGTAGTCAAACCAAAAGTACCACCTTTACTAATTAAGTTTCCTTTGACGTCAGATACCTTTAGATAAAGAGCCTTAGCAATATCTCTTTCCTCAGGGTCCTCTTCCAAGAAAGGGAAGGGAGATTCTTTTAAGATAGGTAGACCAACCAAAAAGGAGTACTCTTCCAATGTAGGTAATAGCTGAAAGTCTGAGAACGTAAAACAATGATATAGCAGATCATAGAACTGCAATAAAGTGGAAAGAAGTCCTTCGTCTACTTGGCGACTCAATAAAGATATCAGCTTCCCATACTTGCTCTTGAACTTCCCTTGGTCTTCAATCAAGGTCACCAACTCCTTTAGTTCATCCAATTAGGACTTTTAAAAGTGTATTTCAAAGTGTATCTTTTGTTGGGATCCATAGTGCCCTACAATGTTTATAAACAAAGATAAATCCCATGAAGTACAATGCGGTATGATGTTTTATGAATACAACAAACACAAGTAAACACATAGATGCACAAAGATAAACAAACAAGGGAGACCCTAGGTTTGCAACGAGCATGGAGCAAAAGGGTATACCCATTCCCTAAGGTCACGGACTAAAGGTCGATTGTACCTGCAGAACAAGGTTCTAACAAGGTCCCCAAAGTCATTAGCCCATCTTTCGGATATTATTAACTTCCCAAGTACTCGGTGGTTAATAATATTCTCAAGAGAACTTCTTTTGAGTGTAGCATCGCGTAGCACTATTTCGGGGGGTACCCCCTCATAGCCCCGCACTACATCCTAATAAAGGCTAAAGTGGGGTTAAGGTAACTACGGTCTTTAATATCATAGACTCCAACATCGAATATAGTGCATGTTTTCACAATTAAGAACTCGTTCAACAATACAACTTTCAAGAAGGCCTCAATTGAGCGTGGTTTTCAAGTCAGCTTGGTCGGGATTCCACCCCCTATAAGCCTCTTTGAACATATCACTATCATATCTTAAGTTCACTCAAGTCCGGGTGTAGGACTTTATCTCACCATTCAAGAGTATCAACCCAAAGGCAATAAACAAACAAGTAAACAATTATACAAATAACAAATATAAAGCAATAAACAAGTAGAAACAAGATAGGGAAACCCACAAAGGCATCCCCAGTGAAGTCGCCATTTCTGTTGCGGTGAAATTTGGATATCAAACTATTGATTAACTTGAATCTTTAATTCATTTGCAACCGGTCTTTGATTTGTCCAAAGGAAGGGATAAAGATCGAAATTCCCACAATGCAATGCAAATGCAAGCTAGAGAGTTATAGGTTCGGGGGTTGGTTAAACTTAGGGAAGGTGCTAGCATCCTAAGTTTCTGTAGTACTCTACAGGAACCTCTTGTTTTATGTTTCTTTATTTCTATGTGTTTATCTTCTTAAAGGTAAAAGACCCAAGGGTTTATTTCTAAGTATACTCGATAAGATATTGCGTCTTATGCCTACATATCCTTACGAGAGTGGAATCGGAGTATCTGTAGTTCCCCTAAAGGGTTTGAGGAGTTCTTTGACTGTGGTCAAAGTTCCTACGGGATAAGGTAGTTGATTGATTGATTTTAGGAGAAAAGACGAGTTGTCATTTTAAGGGAGATTTAACCGCCACAAATTGTAGGATAATAGTCTTTGCATCGTCTTAAGAGAAGTGCTCAAGTACTCGGATATTGATCGACGAGTACGCCTCTATCTCTCTTAAGACAAAGTCCCTACATATTGATTGTATTGATGTGGGGTGGAGATTCTATCTCGCTTAAGATGATTAACATCTTTATCTAATGTTTGAATAGTTTGTTTGAGTTGAATTGTTTATTCTAAGTTGTAAAAATAAAAGTCCTTCCTATGGGGTAGAATCTAACTTAGAAGATCGACTTGAATGGGATCAAGGATCAAGTGGGAGTATGATGCAAATGATGTGCACTACACACAAGCGTTAAGTCATGTGTAGGTTTTTCCTTTGGATGGAATGTGATGCGATAAGATAAATGCGGTAATGTAAATTGCTATAAAATAAATTGCGGAAATGATAAAGGGCAAGTAGATAAAACATACATATACGCATGAAAGCGCTGAAGTGTGTGAGAGTGAATTGTAAAGTGAATACGTGCACGATTGATTATATTTTACGATGTGAGTTGATTTTAGTTGGTCGATTTTAGGTGGGATTAACTATAAACTAAATTCTAAGTTTTTTAAATAGAATGCCACAATGATCTTAATTTTATTATGACATTTAGGTGAAATGATTTATTATGGCTATTATTAAGAGTTAAAGTAAATTAATATTGATTTTATTATTAACTAAATAAATTTGACAAAGAGGTGTAATTATTTATAAAAGTTTTTTTTATATATTGAACAAATACTTAATTAAATAAAGTGTTATTAAGATGAAAAAGTTAAAATTAAATTAGCAAAATATTTTAATAGGAATTAATAGGATTTTAAAAAGGTTGTTTTTAGTCATTAAAAGATAAAAAGGGTTATAAGGTTGATTTAATTGGATTTAAAAGATAAAATAAGTAATTGTTAAATAGGATGAGTGATTAAAAGACTAATTAGCTAGATGGTTAAAAGGAAAGAAACTGATTTGATTAATTAGGGTTATTAATTTATTTAGAAAAAGATTAGTTAATTAATTAATTAAAAAAGAAACAAAAGTTGATGCTGATTAGGGTGGTTTAAGCGTGGTTAGTGTGGTAGGTGTGCGCGTGAAACAAACTGCAGCCACAAATATGAAACATAAACGAAACGTAGAAAAGTAAAACCCTAAGCCCCTTTGGTCTTTCCCAGATTGAATCCCCGGTATCCTCATCTTCCTCTCTTCTCTCCCGATCGTCTCCTTCGCAGACCCATCATCTTTCCATAGCTTTGATTCTTTTTAAACCTGAAACACATCAAAACAATCAATAGGTTCGATAATCTTTACAAGGAAACGAAATTCTACCGGTGGTTAGTGACGGCGGCGCTTGAGATGACGAAGTGGAGGCTTCATCGGTTTGGGTTTGCGGCGGCTGGTGACGTTTCGTCGACTGAAGAGATAAGCTTTTTCAATCTCTTAGGTTTACGGATTTAGGCTTCTTGTGATGATTTTTTTCGATTCCCTTTTTCATCTCTTAGGTCTTCTTTTATAGGCTTCATATGGATGTTCTGATTAAATTGGTCTTGAATGTTGATTGGGTTTTTCCATTTTGGTCTAGACGAATTTTAAAAACCTCCCTTTTTCGTATGATTGTGTAATATCTGTTAATGAGAGAAAATCCCAATCTGTGATTTTATTGTATCAATCTGATTAATGTCGTGTCTGTCTAAGTTCAATGTTCCAAAAAAAATGAATTGGATCTTCTTTCGTAAAAGCATATTCTTTCCACGGTTACTAACTCTGGATTGGGGTTTGGCAGGTGTGGGTAGCAATGGTTTTGGGCCAAGGGAGGAATTAGCAGCCTAGAAAAATTAAGCTTGCATCTGATACATTGCAACGAACTCCAACCAATACACTCGGTGGCTCTCTGATGGAGGTTCCCATGAAAGTGTTGGTGACGATGAGGATCAACTCGACTGTCTTCCTTGTGAACCAACTGAATGTAGGTCATGCTGTTGACAGTTGCAACCACGTAAGGTTGTCGTTTCTCTTTCCATTCCTTCAATCTCTACTTCTTATTTCAGGTCAGATTGGATGTATATCTAACATTGTTTTTTTCTGCTTTCTCATGTATTTGATAATGGTGTTTGGCTTCATTGGCGCATTACAATCTGCACTTTAAGTCTAATCTCCTGGCGCAAGGGTGGCGTATCGTAATGGTGATGATAGTGTTGTAGTTTAACTCTTGTTCTGTTTTGCTCTTATAAATCATGCCTTTCTCAATTAAGTTGATCGTGCTTTGTATGTTGTTCTGGTTTTTCCAGGTACTTGTCTTTTGTGTAAAGGTAGCTGTCGCGCGACTTTGGACTTCCGTTTATGCAGGTGTCTTCTTTTTGGTGATTGAAACTGACTGAAGCTATTGCTGATCCTGATGAGAAAACAGTTGCTTTGGCTTGAAGAAGAGGCTGCACCTGGAACCTTTTGAAGAGGTTTATAAGCTCTGGCGTAAATGCATTATCAATTGTGAAATTGTAACTCTGGTTGGATGTTTTAATTGTTGTTATCGCAAAAATGGTGTACTGCTCTGGTATGTTTCTTCCTCACATGTGGCATAGTGTATGTTCGTTTTTTTTGTAAATTCTAATGTTTGAATCATTTCCCATGTTGGCTGTGTATGGTATGGCAGGGTGTTTGATTCCCGCAGAGCATATCAGTTAGACAGTTGGATTCACAAAATGATACTGCTAAAAGACAAATAAATGAGCTTCTGATATTGTTTTACGCAGGCTATGGCTGAACGTTGACGGTGCCGGTTCCTAGCAGTGACCTTGTGGAAGAACAGAATCACAACCATATGACCACGTGAGTTGGAATTTACTAGAGATGCGGTATGTCGTCAACTCTTTCTACGTTCAAGCAGACACATCTTTAAATGCTCTTATCTTTTGTATCTGTCTGAAGTAACGAAACCGTTATCCCACATGATTCCTTTGTGATTCATTCTGTTGTGCTAACTGCTGAGTTTTATTTGCA
>OZ012741.1:466976031-467100147 GCA_963859935.3 Lathyrus sativus | reverse complement strand
TGATCAAATGCAAATGCAGACGTCGACGACAAGACTCGACTCTTTCTGTGAGATGACAAAACTAGAGGACTGATTCCTCAACACGGAGATCACTGTCATTCTGTTAAACTGTATCAAGTTGATAGTCACTGTAGGAATGATGAATAACTGCTTAGGGATTATGCGAGTAAACTGCCCCAGGTCAAATGAACTGATAGTTGCTTCAGCTGTCTGATTCGTGAAATCGACTGTTTTGCTGTATCCTCGGAGGGCTTGCCCCAGTCTGAGTCTTGAACAACTCTCTGGATAAACCAAATCTGAGAAGATATTTCCTTGAACAAATCTTGAACTGATTCTTTGACAGGATGTAAAAGGAACTTGCCCCCGATAAGATCACTTGACCAAGTTTCTCATTGTTTGAAAATTCCTTAGAGGAAAGCCAGTTTGCAAACAAAAATATTCCTACAAACATGGTAATGCAAAGTTCATGCGACTTTTGAAATCAAAATTATTTTTGAAAGATGGAAAATACATGAGTCGTTAGTCAGAACACAACGGTTCAAGACGCTCAAAGTTTAAAACAAATGTGTACTGCCAAAATAAATGATTCACAAAGATCTTTAGGAGTCAGGTTACGCAACCTTGCTGTAGTATACTTTCAAAATAACCTTGCTTCAATTAGGTCTTTTGAGGGTTGTAATGTGGCTTGGTTCACGGTTTATGAAACAAAAGATAAAGGCTCAAAATTTATTTGTACCCACCCAATCTACGTGATGATCCTCAGTCCTATGCTCAGTTAACTCATACTATGCATTCAGGTTCCCATAAGTTAGGGATTTCATTGATCGTAGCAATGATGACTCAGAAGTCAAAGGGACCTATGAAAAGGCAGCCACTACTCCCCTATAACATTTGATTGTTTTGACATTGAGGATTTTCAAGATAAGGATTTAAAAATCTCTTTGTATTATCCCTAAATTTTGCCTGAACTATTTATTTTAGAGTTTACAGTCACCGGGATGCCCCAGTTTTGCCTAAGTCTCCTTCATAGGTTTTGACTTAGCGGGCTTCTTTTGATTTTTTTTATATTATTTTTTTGTGTGAAGGAAAGTGACTGTTTGATTTTAATGATTACGGTGAACCATCATCGACCTTTTGATTAGAAAACATCTTCGACACTTATTTGACGTGTGCGAAGGAAAATTTGTTAATGAAAGGTGTATCGTATGAACACACAACCAAGTTAACTGAGAACTACCCATCCCAAGGTTAAAATTGTGGGTTTTTTATAACGAAAGAAACTCCAACTTCTAGGCCCGAAGGGGGTGACGAGGGATTAACTTCCTTATTTCTCCAGTGTTTGGGAATTGAAACAATGCCTTACATCGTCAACAAGGTTTAATTGAAAGCATACTAACAGCAGTTATGGGTATAACATTTTCGTCATCCTCCCTCCAATCTTAGCATATCAAAATTTTGGACAAGAAGTAAACATTTGAAAAATAAAGCATAAAGATGCAAATAAATGGACGGAAATGAATTGAATCAAAAGTCGCAATGCTTATTTCATTAATGAAAGTACAAACATAATTAAAAGCAAACAACTTAAACAAAATAAGGAAAGTGCAAACAACGAGAAACAAAAGGCCTAGTGACAAAACTTCATTTCTGATGTACTGGCAAGGGATTTTTCTGAACATCCGGATGACTGTCTGTAAAATCAAGTATTCCAGTTCTAACCAATTCACATACTCTAGCCTTCAATGCAAAACAATGCTCCAAGTCATGGCCTGGGGCACCCTCATGGGAAGCACAATGGAGATCAGCCCTAAATCCAGCCGGAGGATTAAGAGGAGGTGGTAAAGCCTTTGTAGTAATCAGTCCTTGCCGGACTAAGTCAGGATATAGCTCTGTGTAAGTCATGAGAATAGGATCAAAGTGACTCCTGTTCCGTTTCTGGTCTGATATCTGTGTCGAGGAATCAGCTTGACGACTCAAAGGTACACTAGAAGACGATAGAACCAAGAAGGAGAAACTGGGGGATAAATGCAATGCAAAAATGTGATGCTAATGTCATGCAATGGTCTCAAGAATTTCAATGGTCGATTGCAAACATTCCCTTTTAGGAAAGCGAGAAAAGCTGTTAGACTTTAAAATGTAGGACTTCTTGAATTTGCAAAGGACTTTTGAATTCCTTGAAACTAGAAATGATATGATGCTTTATGGATGCAAAGCACAAACGCACATAAGCAAACAAAGGTCCTAATTTTAGAGGAACAATGAATGGAGTCAAGATCTACCCTTCCCAAAGTGGTGTGTACTATAGATTAATTGTACCTGCAGAACAAGGGTTCTAAAAAGTGCCCAAAGTCATCAGCCCATCTTTTGGATATTATCAACTTCTCGACTGACTCAAGGGTCGATAATATTCTCAAGAGAACCTCTTTTAAGTGTAGCATCGCGTAGCAACCATTGTAGGACTACTCCCATATAGTTCCCGCACTACGTCCTATATAAGGTCAAGATGGTGTAAAGGTACTACGGTTCCCAGTATCACAGACTCCAATCGATAACGGTAAAGTTTTCACGACTACACTCGATCAACCGAACCATTTTCGAAAGTGTCTCAACTGAGCGGTGATTCTCGATTTAGCTTAGTCGGGACTCACTCCCTATAAGCCTCGTCGAATATATCATCCATCCTATCATAAGGTCGCTCAAGTCCGGGTGTAGGACTTATCTCACAACACAGTAACTCCAAGTAAGGTACCCCAATATATACATACAAGTGAGCAAAATATATAATAAAACAAATATATAAAGAAAAATAAACAAAATAGTGATAACCCTCAATAGTTAGGACTCCCCAGTGAAGTCGCCATTTTCTGTTGCGGTGAAATTTGGATATCAAGCTATTGATTAACTTGAATCTTAATTCATTTACAACCGGTCTTTGATTTATCCGAAGGAAAGGTTAAAGAAAGGAAAAACCTAAAAGGGAGAGATCTAAGGTTCGGGGGTTGGTTAAATTTAGGGAAGGTAATAGCACCCTAAACTTCCGTAGTACTCTACGGGAACCTTTTGTTTATTTTTTTTATTTATTTCATTAATTATTTTGCTTTAGGGTATATACAAAGGATTGAAAATTAAAAAAAAAACCTAGGGGTTAATTCTAAGTTTACTCGGCAAGACATCGCATCTTGTGCCTACATATCCTTACGGGAATGGAATCAGAGTAACTGTAGTTCCCCTCAAAAGGGAGGTTAGAAACGTCTTGACTGTGGCCAAGGATTCAATGGGGAAGTAAGCACATCTTAAGGATATGCTTAGTGGAGTTCAGAGACTCCAATCTCTATGTTAAAAAAATGTTAATTAAAATTAAAATAGGGTTAAATTAGGGATTCCACGGCGGAAAACCTTAAAACAGAGTACGGCGACTCTTTTGGCCTAACACTAGGATAAAAGCAATTTTGCCCACGGCGGGACACCTAGGCTAAACAGGGTTTGATCCATTAAAGGGGTAAGGCTATTGACTTGGCGGCCAAAAGGCTGGACCTAATCCTTCGGAAGGATAAAACTGTAAAAAAATGTGAAAATATGACAAATCATTATATGGAGGAATAATTAAGGTACAAAAATAAGAAAAGTAATAAGGCAGAGGGTATAAAGAAACAAAGAAACATTTCTGAAAACATGAAGAATATGAAAATATGTAATGACACTTAGAATGAAGTGAAGGAGAAAAATAGTGTGGGGCTGTGGCCACCACAAGCACATCTCAACCTCGAGCATGCACATGAAATGCCAAAAGAAAGAAAAGTAATAAAAGGGTACATAAAATGACACGACAAACATCAAACATCAGGAGTTCTTTACGAAAAGGTTTTAATTTTTTAATATTTTAATAATAAAAAAAAGGTTTTAATTTTTTAATAAAAAATATTTAAGTTAAAATTATAAAAAAAAAATTAAGTTTAAATTATAAAAAAAAAGTTTTTTTTGGAGGAAAAGTCTTTTAAGTTTTTTTTAAAACAAAAAAGGCTTTTCATCCAAAAAAAGGCTTTTCAGTTTTTTGGGAAAAGGTTTTTGGGAACAAAAAGGTTTTTTTTTTCTTCTTGGGAACAAAAAGGCTTTTCAGTTTTTAAAAAGGTCTTACTAAAAAAAAGGTTTTAATAATAAATAAAAAAAAAGGTTTTGATTTTAAAAAAAGGTTTTGATAAAAAAGGGTTTTGATATTAAAATCTAGGGACCTAAACACACATGGAGATTAACATGGCAAAATATGCACATAAACATGAAAAAGCAAAAGGTTTAGTAATTTAACGGACCTAAACACATTAACATGGCAAAATATGCACATAAACATGAAAAGACAAAAGATTTAATAATTTAACCTACGAAGCGGAGGTTTGCTTCGATAAATGTGAAAAAAGTTTGAATAAGGGAACACTCGAGAGCACCAATCCTTCTGACGAGTTGTTGGAACGACCGCCTTTCTTCTCTGGGGATCTCCTTTGTTTTTCCCTTTCTCTCTCCTCTTTTCTGAAGAAAACCTTCTGACTCCCCTTTTCAACAAGGCAACACATGTATATATAGGGAACAAATTAGGGTTAACACCAAATTGTCAATAATGTCCCTAAAGCCCATTTTAAAGCCCAAACTAAATAATTAGTTAAGAAAAAATAAAATTTAAATAATTTAAAATAATTAAAATAAACTTAAATAAAACTATAATAATCCTATTGATTCCTAAAATCAAAAATATTATAAAAAGAACAAATTTTTTTCCAATATTTTTTATTTTATGATTTTTTGGATATTTTTATGAATAATTTAGAAAAAGGTGAAAAAAAATAATATTTTAAAAAATGATTTAATTAAAATACGAAAATAATAATTAAATAATAATAAAAAACTATTTTTGTTATTTTTTAATGAAAGATAGAGAAATTTAGAGTAAAAATAATAAAAAACAAAAAGGTGACAAAGGTGAGATTCGAACTCTCAACCTCTCTCACTCACAACTCCTTACACATGTCCTCTTACCAATTATGCCATTTTTACTTTTTAGAAAAAATGCATGCCATATGATATTTACCTGCAAAAAGTCAAACGACTACACAAATTTGTTAGTAATTGATTAAATGCAATAAAAATGCAATGAAATGCGACGACAAATCTTAGGGCAAAGTTTGGGGTATTACAGAAGCTAAGCGGCGTCTTTAGGTTTCTGACATCAGTCAACAGATCTGCGCTCTCTTCTTCGATAATGGCGTTCACTCCTCCTCCCCTATGATTTGGCATAGGATTCTTCGTGACATTGGGCACATTATCGGAGAAGTTGATGATCTTGGCATCCACCAAATCCTGCACCTTGTGCTTGAAGGCTTTGCAGTTCTCAATTGTGTGGCCTGGTGCCCCTGAGTGGAAATCGCAAGTGGCATTTGCGTCGTACCCTGGTGGAGGTGCCCCTGTCAAGGGAGCCATCGTCCTCTTCTGGACTAACTGAAGTTGAAGCAAAGTCTGCAAGAGTTGCGCGTACGACATAGGCGGTGTCTCGAAGTGACGGTTTGCCAAAGATGCCCGGTTCTGGTATTTTTTATACCCCTGTTGATTCGGTTGTTGCTGTTGCTGCTGCTGCGGAGCTGCCGGGATATTTATACTGGCTACCTGTTGTTGAGGGCCTTTGCCCTTCCTTCGAGCGTTGGTCACAGCGCTCGCATCTCCTTCTCGCCTTTTACCAGCATAAGGTTTCTTTCCACCTCCTCCAGCTGAGGATGACTCACCTTGAATTTTCCCGATCTTGATTCCATTCTCGACGTGCTCGCCCATGATAATAAGGGCTGAGAACGTCCCAGACATACCGCTGACTAACTTTTCATAGTAAACCCCCGGGAGGGTGGCCACAAACATCTGCACGAGCTCTCGTTCAACCATCGGCGGCTGAACCCGAGCGGCCAACTCACGCCACCGCTGGGCGTACTCCTTAAATCCTTCATTATTCCTCTGCGACAGGTTCTGCAGTTGGACTCGGTTCGGGGCCAAGTCGCTATTGTACTGGTAATGGTGCACAAACGCTTCAGCGAGATCCTTCCATGTGCGCACACTAGTGGGCTCCAGACCCATGTACCACTCGAGGGATGGCCCGGAAAGACTGTCTTGGAAGAAGTGCATCAGCAACTTCTCGTCTTCGGAATGAGCAGACATCTTCCTGTAGTACGATCTCAGGTGGACACGAGGGCAAGTGGTGCCCTTATATTTTTCAAATTCAGGTACCCTGAACTTAGGAGGTACCTTGAAATCAGCAATTAATCCCAGCTTGGACATATCAACGCCCAAAGTATTCTGATTCTCGATATCTCTCATTTTATCTTCAAGTGCTTTGAATCTGAGCCGCGCTTCAGCATTCAGCTCCCTTTCAGCACCTCTTTGAGAGAACACATCATCCTGATGATCCTCAAGCCATGGCTAAGGCACCAACAGATTCCCGACGCCTGCATTGCCGTTGCCCGGCCCGATATTGACATTAGCTCCCAGACTCCCATTACCGACGCCCGTCGTATTGAGTCCGATGTTGGCCATCACATTGCCATTAGCACTGTCGTTGCCCCCGGCCACGGGGACACCATTCTGTGGAGTATCAACTGGTGGAGGAGTAGGCACGGTCCCACCGTAGAGTATGTCGTTGCTATCAACCCTGGAGATCAAAGGCTGAACCAAAGTCCTGAGCTGGTCCTGGCCATTGGCGACCACTTGCATGAGCTCCATGAAGCGATCCATCCTCTCGCGGAGCTCCTGAACATCTGTTTGCACTTGATCCATGATCCTGGTCTGATTAGCTCTAGTCGGATAACGATGAATTAGCCTCTGATCAATCCTGGAACCACCGAAAACCACCTGGGACAACCTGTAAACCTGAAAAACCTGGTAAACACAGAAGGGTTAGGAAAAACAACAAAATGCTCATCATGCAAATGCTTCATGCAAATGCATGCGTGTGTCTGTGTGTTAGGGAGATCTCCCCCGATCCTAGTGCCTGAGTGTCAGTGCTGATAATAATAAGAAGGAGAAGTCCAGGTCCAATCATGGAAATTACCATTTCATATATAAAGAAATCATATCAAGGCGGTACATAGCATCAGCGAGTACACGATGAATCAACAGCGTGACCTCAGCCAACAAGCCTGGTGATGGTCAGCATACAACAATGATCAAAACAAAAGGAATACAAATAGTCATGTATGGCCACGGGCGCGATACTTTTCTAACAACCCCTTCGTTTCTGGATGATCTGGCTGAGTGAGCAACCCCTCGACGAGTAACTCCCTTTGCACAATGGTATACTGAAGTCCTTCGACCGAACCTTCCCATGTTCCTTCGCCGAAGCAATCTTCTAACTTCCGCTTCTTGGACTCAAACGTCAGCTTGCGCTCCTTCAGGTTAGCGAGAGCTTTGTTGAGCTGGCCTTCGGCGGCGTATCTGCGGGCGGTTTCTTCATCAAACCTCTGCTCATTGTCCTTCACCTGGGCTTCCATCTTGGAGATTTGTAGCATCAGCTTATCCTCCCGCTCTTTCCTGGTGGCCAGGGAAGCCTTCCAGTGTTGGTTGAACTTGGATATCCTCCGATATGCCTCGTCCAAGTGCTGTTTCTTCGTAGCTAGTACGTCATTGACAACTTTGAAGTCTCGACCCATGCGTTCCCGCTTGGCTATTTGCTTAGTCAGGTCTGTACCTAGCTGGTTCACCAACTCTGTCTGCCTTTTGAAAGAATGAACGACTTCGTTCCTCTCGCTTCGGAGCTGAGCTAATTCCTTCTTCAGTTCTTCGTTCGCCCGCTTCAATTCATCCCGCTCGGCTAACACTTGGTTATGTTGCTGAATGGGCACAGTAGTAGGCTCTTCAATCATTGGAGGGCTTTCTGGTTTGGCATGAGGGAACGGCATTCCTATAGCATCGGTCCTGGCTCTGATCCAAGTCAAATACGGAAGGTAGGCTTGACTGTTGCTTTTTCCTAGCAATGGCTTTCCTTGCTTACTGATATCGTTCCACGCGCGCTGGAGCTTGGACAACAGATCCCCCTCTAGAAGACCAGTGAAGTACATAGATTCTTGTACCTCTTCAT
This sequence comes from Lathyrus sativus, assembly GCA_963859935.3. NCBI lineage: Eukaryota > Viridiplantae > Streptophyta > Magnoliopsida > Fabales > Fabaceae > Lathyrus > Lathyrus sativus. Next base: position 467,092,046 of record OZ012741.1, on the reverse strand, counting down.
CCTTCGGCGGAGTTCTCAAAGCATATGCGAACTGTCGGACCAACAACGACGGATTGTAGTTTATACAAGCCCTTCCTGCCTATCAAAGGCACGTTTGGAAACCCGCTGCAACTGAAGATCACCTCAGTACCCAACCTATCTCTGTCGAACCAGTCAACATCCTCTGCAGATAAACTCATCAGACGCTCGGGCCACTCAGCTGTGGCTGCAGACAAGACAAAAGGACCCCTCTTGGGCAGATGGCTATCAAGCCACTTGTACAGCAAGGGTACGCAGCACGAGACATTCTTCCCCCTCCTGTTTCTCGTTTTGTAGTGGACTAAATGATAGATATCTCCTATCAAGGTAGGGATTGGATTCCCTGAAGCAAAGATGTGAAATGCATCAAAGTCTACAAAATCGGGCATATTGGGGAACATAATGATGCCATATATACACAGAGCGAGGATGGCATTGAACGCGACCCAACATCCGTCCTTGGCACACTGCTGAGCCTTACCCACTAGAACTGCAAGGAGAACCTAGGAACCTTGTTCCAACTAGTCAATACTAACTCGGAGGCGTCCAGATGAAGTGAAGGAGCTAAACCAGCCAGATCAGGCTCAACATCCATATGAACAAAAGGCATCTGCCTCTTGATAGGCACCCTAGCAAATCAGCACACTCTTCCAGCGTGGGTGCAAGAAACAAAATCCCGGAAAGTGAAACATCTCAGCGGAGGGTCGTAGAACTGCAGCAGAGCGTGCAGCCCATTCACCTCGGATGTAGAAGGTTTGTGAACCAAACTGAGCAACCTGCCGTAAGATTTTCTGAACTCATCCCTCGCAGAATCATCTGCTAGAGCTATCAAACCAGTCAACTTAACCACATCGGGGGCAGGGAACTTGTAAGCCACAGTCTTCCTTAGAGAGCCCATAACAATACAATAGGAGGCAAGAAATCCTGGATCGGGGAAAACGGTACCTGCAACACAGACACACGTTAATGAAATGCAAATGAGTATGCAAACTAATGCAAAATGCAATCATGCAATAAAAGGTCAGGGTAGCTGGTGCTGTGGAGATTCTGTATCAACAAAACCATAATCTTGCTCTATCAAGCACAACCACTGCATCTGATAATAAGAGAACCCCGGTGTAAGACCACAAATCTGATCTGTCAAGAACAACCATCTGATAGGGTCACATACGTAGGATCATAATTCTGCTCTATCAAGAACAAATGTCTGATAATGAGGACCTCTGATGTAGGACCAAGAACTATCTGCTGATGAGGTCTTCAGACCCCAATAAAAAACCTGCTCTATCAAGAACAAACAACATCTGCTGATGAGATCTTCAGACCCCAATCAAAAATCTGCTCTATCAAGAACAAACAACATCTGCTGATGAGATCTTCAGACCCCAATCAGAAATCTGCTCTATCAAGAACAAACAGCTGATGATGAAAACTCTGCTCTATCAAGAACAAACATACACCTGATGATAAGATCCTCTGACCAAAACCTGCTCTATCAAGAACAGACAAATCTGCAACTGAGAAACCCCGGTACCAACATAACTGATTCACTGTCGAGAAAACCAGGTAATCTGAAGGTCAAGGTTTCCTGCAATAAACCCAATCCCACTCACAGGTATGGACCTAAACTGACTCAAGGTACGACATCCAATGCGTTCATCAGCGTCATAGACATTCAAGAGGGATGATACGATACCTAGAAGGTGTGGCAACACCAGCTCATGAAGCGGCCTCACTCGGCTGAATCACAAATGATCGGTCCCCAGAGTCGACAATCCACCAAACCAGCAACCGTCTCAACCCAAAGGGTTGAAAGAGAAGCCAACCGGATGAACCTTGTCTGAGCGTGGATTTCATGAGACACTAGTGCCTGTAAGCAAGCACGCGCCCACTAATTTCCACAACTAACTCTATGGTGCACTCAAGCCTGGGTATGGCTTCTCACTCATCAGAACTCCCATCCCACAACAGCACAGATAATCATATTATACTGCATATAAAATGCAGGAAATAAAGTGCGAGAAGTAAAATGCAATAAATAAACGCAACCCATCAAGTAAACATACAAGCGTTAGGATTGACTCGCATAGGGAACCGTTGGAGTCCCAGTAGAGTCGCCAGCTGTCGCTTGCGCGAAAATAAGGTGCCGACACAACAGAAGAGTCGCCACCTTTCGTTATTTATCCCTCAGAGCGGGAAAGGAAACGATCGGAAAAACCTAACGAAGAAGGATAAGACAAGGTCGTCGCAACCATTGTCTGGATTCGGGAGTCGGTTACGCAAGGGGAAGGTATTAGCACCCCTCACGTCCATCGTACTCGACGGGATCCACGCTTGTTGTGTTTACTTGGATGGGTTGGTTTTATCTATCTACCTATCAAGGCTGGCTAAAAAGAAAAGAAAAATGACTCGGCAAAGCGTCGCACTTTATGCCTACGTATTCTCATCAGAGAACGAGAAATCAGAGTCAACGTAGTTCGACCTACGACGGGTTATGGGGGAAGGTAGCTCGCCAATACATCAGTATTGTGCCTACGTACTCTCAACAGGTATGAGAGATCAGAGCTCACGTAGTTCGGGAAACTACGGTTATTTCCTGTCTTTTACGAAAGAAGTGTTTTTTTATTGTGTTTGCAATTTCAATCGCACTAGAGACTATGACCTGAGAGTGAATGCGTCGCATGTCACCCAAAGGGTACCATACTAAACATCCAGACTGTGGAAACGAAGCTCTCCAACAATCCTTTCTCAGATAGCTTAAGGCTCGTAGCGACGACAGAAATCATTCATGATTACTGTATCTTAACTGTTTTGAGATGAGAAGAGAACAGCCCAACTAGGAGGGAGACTATCAAGTCCTACTGTTGTCATGCCATGGATTCATCCTATGGTTGAGGTTTGAACATGGAACTCCTAGAAGTTGTCATGCATAGGTTTCAACCTAAAATTCTATCATCAATTCCTTATCAAAGGAAATGAGAGTCTAAGGGATCAAGTCAATGATACACCAAAACAGACAAAGCATCAGCTTAACAATAAAATGCATGCAATGCAAGTGAGGGAGGAAATGTGTGTGGGGTATCAGCCTCCACAAGCTCATCTCAACCTCAAGCCAGAATGGATAACAGTAATCATACTGAAATATAAAACATCATGCTATCAAGCAAAATACAGTAAACTGCAATCATACAGAAGAAAATAAAATCATGCTATCAAGCAAAACAAACCACATGGGCAAGGGAGCTGAGCTCTACCGAATACCCGCAAGCAAAGCCATACAGTAACAATACAAGCAGAGGGAGCAACTCAACCTCTAGTGCAATCATGCTCCTAGATTCTACCTATTCTAGATATGGACTTATTCTAATGCATCAAGCAAGTCAAACAAAACATGTCAATACAGAAAAGAAAAATATGAGAAAGCAACTCCTCCCTCAACTTCAAGCTTCAGCTCTTCCAACAGCAACTCAGTCTTCAGACTTCCATCACTCTTGACAAATATCAATTTGCTTTTCCAGGTTTCAACCCTTCAACATAAGTTTCAACTTATCTTCTCCTTTAAGCTTCAGCTTCTTGATCAGTTCCACCTTCAGGCTTCACCTAATCTTCAGGGTCTTCAAGTATCAACTTGCTCTTGTTGCTCTTCAAGCTTCAGCTGGAATGGCAATACTCAAGGATTCATCCTCTTCCATACTCTTCATTGAAGTCTTCATCTTCACACTCAAGCCCAGCATCTCTCAAGATAATCAAACTAGAGGAAATCACTTACTGGATAAGCTGGGAATATTGAACTGCTTACTGACCACCAAAGGTGACCTATAAGGGTTCAACATCAAAGGAATGGTTCCCTCAAGAGTTCTACTTCCTAGGTACTATCACTTATCCTCCAAAGGAGAGAGGTGTATACCATGGAAGGACCTTGAATCATAGGGAGGATTGGAGGTGAAAGATACCATCCATGTTTAAGAAAGAAGTTAACTAAGTCTAAACTCTTCTAATCCCTAACCCTAAAACAATAAAAAAAAAACAAATAAGATCAAGCTCTAAATCTCCTCAATGCTCCTCAATGCTCCTACTATGCTCCTCAGTACTCCTCCAAGCAATACAAGCTCTCCAAGCCACAAAGCAAAGCAAACAAAAATACAAGCCCACAAAGGCAATACAAACAATCATCAACCATAAAAATCATTGAAAAATAGTATGCTACTATATTAAAACCTAATATAATTTTTAGGGGATCCTACATACCTACCCTTAATACCCTTATATGCCCCAATGTCTATCTTGACCTAGAAGCCCAAAATTTAGTGTTGTTGTGGACCTATGTTAAGGATTAACCTAATTCTATACAACCTAATGTCATCTAGTCAAAACTAATCTAAAATTCATCACAAAATCATGGAATAAATCCAGGGGGGAGCTAAAGTTTTAATCTAATTATCCTAAAAAGAATGGCCTAAAAATACTAAGGGAACATGCTAAACAAAATTCTACAAATTCATGCATCAACATAAAAGAAATAAAAAGCTATTAAAATAGAAAATATGCAAAAAATATAAAAAATGCATGAAATGCAAATATTTTTATTTGATAATTTTCTAGACATTAAAATGAAATAGGATCAAAAATTCCCATGCAAAAATCATTAATTTCCTATTTATTATGATTTTTCAAAATTTACCATAAAATGGAAGAAAATAAAATGAACTATGAAATGAGGTGGTGTATTTAGTAACCAGATGCAGTTCAATTTAACAGTGGGCTAAAAATGGGGGGTGCAGGTAGTCATGCGTTAGGCCCATATTAATTCAGAAAATCAATTAACAAATAAAAAGAAAAATAGAAATGAAACGGTGTGGATAGCAACCCAAATATAGTGTATTTTTGCAATGGGCCAGGATTAGGGGTGTGGATAGTGGTTTCTTCACTAAAGCCCAAGAACTCCTTTTAATGAAACGGAGCGTTTCATGCTAGCTTCAGAATTCCCTCTCAAATTGAAATTAAATCTGGTTCGTCAGATCTTGGTCTCAGTCAATGGTCTAACTTGAATCCAACGCTCATGAACTCATCACTAACCTCCAGCTAGGGTTTGCAAGGGAAGCCATGAAAATGCAGAGTATTAAGCTTCATCTTCCTCAAACACTAACTCCATCAATTCTTCATGGAAAACAGAAATTCAAGACCCTATCTTGTCCAAAATTTTATGCTGAATCCAACCATGATCTCAAAATCAACTGAATCATCCTAAATCACTGAATCCGATCCAAGATCAAAAATATGCTCAATCATCAACTATCATGGTTCTTGAAATTTCTTGCATCAGAATACTCACCAACTCACACTGAATGAAATTAGCTATCTAACATGAATTATATCTCACTATACCACGAGTTCTTGATCATCAAAGAAATGGTGTCCAATATTCAACCTTCATCAATTGCTCTCTAACTCTCCAAAATCCATTACCTATGTGTCTCTAACCTTTCTACACTAACAAACTAACCTAATTATGCATAAAACATGGTGTAGTGGAGAATTTGCAAACCTGGTTATTCTTGATCAACAGATGGTGAAATCCTTCACTTCAAGCCTTGAAACTCTTCAGAAAGTTTCCTTGAGTGATAATCTTGTTACTGTTTGCAACAAATTTGATGGAGGAGGCTTCAATCTCAGAATTTGATTCTGACTTGCTACCTTGAAAGTTCAATCACCAACTCTTCAATTCACCATGGATTTGCTCTCAAATCAATGTGCACACCTTCAGAATCATCAATGGAGTGTGTTTGTATAGAAAAAAGGAATGGAATTGAAGAAGAATGTAGAATTGAAACTTGACGTGCAATGGAAGCAACAAGATAACACTCTCTCTCTTTTCTCACTTTTCTCACCAACCTTACATCTGAGCAAGCCCTAACCATTATATAGAACTTGTTAGAACTGTCCAGAACCTTCTGGAACAATCCAATGAGTATTTGAACTTCTCATCTCATGATATTTTGATTTCACTTCTCACCATATGCTATATCATGCCAAGCCTCTTGTAACCACCAATTCTGACTTGAAATTCTCCCCATATGAGATGTATGATAGGTTGAGATGCATAACTAACTTGTTTATTGAGTTTCTTTGAGTTTTGCTTTGGTGCCTTAAGATGCAAGTAAGCCATTTCCAAAGCAGCCCTATGATCTAGGCCTCAAATCAAAATTGTGGCTGAACCATTGTTTTTAGAATGTCTTTTAGAGTCAAAATGACCTATTATATGACATGGTTTGGATGTGTAACTTGGGATTTTCAATTTTCAATTTCAACTTATTTAACTTATGCCTCCATTTTAGGCCATTTTCATCACTTTTTGATACAAGCCTTTTAAACATCTCATGACCTTCCTACTAGCCTTAAAACATCATTCTAAGCAAGTTTTATGTTGAAGATTTTTCCATTTGAAGCTTGGAAGTAGGAGATATGGCCTTATGCTTGAAATGACCTATAATGTCCAAATGACCAAAATGCCCTTGACTTGTCAAAGCCATAACTTGAGTTCTACAAATCCTATAAAGGACTTCTAGTACTCTATAGAAAGCTAAGAAGATGCTATATAACATTTATGTTGACCAAGAGTTCATAGGAATCATCCTACTAGGGCAAAAGTTGGATGCAAGTTGGGTAACTTCCAAGGACCCAGATTCACATACCTCAGATGACCTGTAATTTGTCAAAGTCATAACTTGAGCTCTACAAATCCTAACAAGGACTTCTAATACTCAAATTAAAGCTAAGAACAAGCTCTACAACATTCATGTTATGGGGAAGATGAGATGACAATCACGTCTTGAGCTACACTGCCTTGAAGATAGGGATCAAACTAGGGGATTTTACACTGTCAAGCCTTAGAAACCCTAGCTTGAAACTTCTCAAAATCCTCAATAATAATGAGTTGGTCTAGGAATAATCCTTATAGCATCTCAATGCATCATTCCATGATCACATGGATCTTGGATTAGGTCTCAAACCTCTCCAAATCATCAGTTGACCTAGGGTTGACCCAGTCAAACCCTAATTCCACCACTCATGGCTGAATCTTCTGAATTCTTGTACAATGACCTCTCTAGGCTTCATGATGGCTTTCAAGACATCTCATAAGCTTTCTCAAAGCTTCAAGTCCATCCTCATAGTCTCAGAATCATCTGAGGAGCTCCCACAACTCTCAAGTTATGAGACATACAACCTTGGTTTCAGCCAATCTCTCTGAGGATCTCTTGAGTTCTCTGACAAAGGTATCGACGTTTGAACACTTGAATAACCTTCTTGGCTAGCTTCATAGTCTTATATAACTCTTGTTGGGTAATCATTCCTCTTGATCTACTGCACCCATATCAATGAGAAGCAGATGATAAATGAGATGAACCACAAACTTGGTAAATAAGTGTTGGTCAAATTTTGGGATGCAACAGTGGGGAGGTTTATTGTTACCCTTTTCAAGTGTAAGGCTTGATTAAAGAAGAAATTGAGATCCGTTTGTGGCTTGTGACCCGAGGCGTGGGGAGGTTTATTGTTACCCTTTTCAAGTGTAAGGCTTGATTAACGAAGAAACTGAGACCTGTTCGTGGCTTGTGACCCAAGGAGTTGGGAGGTTTATTGTTACCCTTTTCAAGTGTAAGGATTGATTAAAGAAGAAACTAAGACCCATTCATGGCTTGTGACCTGAGGCGTGGGGAGGTTTATTATTACTATTTTCAAGTGTAAGGCTTGATTAAAGAAGAAACTGAGACCCGTTTGTGGCTTGTGACCCGAGGCGTGGGGAGGTTTATTGTTACCCTTTTCAAGTGTAAGGCTTGATTAAAGAAGAAATTGAGACCCTTTTACTTCACCTTTTCTTTTCCAAATTTCTTGATAAATCTTGCTTGCAATGTCTGTTCAGTCACCTTCTCCCTTTATGAGTAACACTAATCTTGAGAAAAAAACAGCAACCGATTAATCCTCTTTCGTATGTGTTATCTCAAATTGCTTTCTCAATATTTGTAACTTCACCCTTTTTAGTTTTTCATCTTCACCGTACAAGTTCTTCAACATGTCCCACGCTCCTTCGGATGTTTCTTCTTCAATGATCTTCTCAAACATATTTTGATCTACACATTGATGAATAAAAAAAATAGCTTTTCCGTCTTTCTTCCTCTGTTCCTTATGTGCATCCACCTGGATATCATTTGCATTCTCTTCCAATGTAGGTACTCCATTAATCACAATTTCAGCCACATCTTAAAATCTGAATATGACTTTCAATTGCAGAATCCACCTCTCATAGTTCATACCTTTGAAAACCGGTAGTGTTCTGGCCTGGTCCCCCGCTTGGACGGGAAGGCCCGGCCCACTTATGATTGATGAAAGGCCCAAATGAGTTCTCCTTATCTGTGTCGAGCACGAGGCTCCGGTCGACCAGGATTCCCTGCCAGACAGGACGCTTCCCCCCGCCGGGCAGAAAGACGTGCATCCCACACGTCCTCCACGTGCTCCCCTTTGCGGGGACACGTCACCAACCAACTGCCCACCTCCGAAAGAGTAGGTCAAACCCACTGTCCGGAGATTACGGGACAGTTGAACTAGGGAGAAGACCACGTTCTGGTCTTCACTACGCCACGTAAGCCCTAGCAGTCACTTGGGTTGGGCCTGGCCATCCAGCCCAACTCAAAATATCCGTTGGCCCTGCGCTGGGGTCTCTCTATAAATACCCTCTTTCACAAGAGGGTCAGGTATTCAATTCTTAACCTACTTTCGGTATTTGCTCTCACTCTGCCCAATTCCTTACTTTGGCATCAGAGTGTTTTGCAGGTACACCCCCCTTCTCCTCTTCAACACCGGTGAACAGGCAATAAGTCAAAGACGCGTGGAAGTTCAATGATTCCCTTCTGATCAGGTCAGATCATTGGCGCCGACTGTGGGGACACAAACTTCCCCGTTCCTCCGTGAAGAGAACCAAAGTTTCACCTCAATCCTTCCGAATCATGACTAGCCAACGCCACGACGACGCCGTCCACAACTCCTCCGTCGTTCCGCCCACCAACGGTAACAGTCACATTGGGACATCTCGACCACATGAGACTGACGCCAAGGATGGCCAACATGCCTCCCCTTCCCCCGAAGGCTCCCCGCTCCGCGATTCCCCTCGTCCACAAAGCCTGACAGTGTTCCAGCCTATCCCTATTCCGACCGGCACGAACCCGACAATGGTCGCCCTCTTTGCAGCCATCAACCAGACAAATCAGATGCTGTTCTAGCAGGGTCAGCGCATTGGCGCACTCGAGCATGAAGCCCCGTCCCACTCCCCTCCACGAGAAGAGCATCACGATAACTCAAGGAGTCTGCCACCCCGTCCGCGAAATCGCCGACCATAGCTGGAGAGGCCCCAACCCGTTGCCTCCAAGAAGCGGGCAAGGTCGCCAGCCTAGAAAGAGAAGCGAACCCAGGAGCCAAGGGTGACGGGAACAGAACCCCCGATGAGGCAGCCGAGGGTACGAAATCAACCCCACACGCGGCACGGACCTTCACCTCCTCCATCCCCGATTCTCAGCGACGAGGATGACTATTGGACCCCCTTGTCTCGGGAGATCATGGCGGCTCCCATCCCCACATGATGGAAAAGCCACCGCCGCTCTCAACATACGACGACACCTCGGACCCAGACGACCACTTGGAAGACATCGAGGCTATGCTCGATTACCGTAATGTATGGGGAGCCATCAAATGCCGGCTCTTCCCGACGACCCTACGGAAAGGCGCCATGACATGGTACAAGAGCCTAGAGCCAGAGTCCGTCACATCGTGGAGGGTTCTAAAGGACCTCTTCTCGCGACATTTCACAACGTCCAGATGCCACCCGAAGATAGAAGCCACGCTTGGTGCAATCATCCAGGTCCCCGACGAACCCCTCAGGAACTACATCGAGAGGTTCACAAGGGAGGCAGTACAAGTAACAACTTCGGACGAGATGAAGCGTTACCTGATGGAGCAAGGCCTGCACCGAGACTCCAAATTTTACAGGGCCGTGGCTATCCACCGACAAGACTCCCTCCAAGATTTCCTCGACCGTTCTTGCCATTACATCCGGTTCGAAGAAATGCAAGCTGCCAACTCCGCCCGAGACACCCGGGACAGAGAGACCCCCCGTGGATCTAGAGACGACGCAACCTCGAGCCACCGACGAGGGGGAGACCGACGACGGGATGACCGCCCCAAAGAGCCCCGCGAGCAGCGAGGCCCAGCTGGGCGGTTCACGGAATACACCGCCTTGATCGCTTCCTGCGAGCGCATACTGGCGGAGTGCGCCAAAACGGAGTTTATCCAGGGAGGGGTCCGTTTTCCGAAACCGACGCCCACTAAAGCCAATGTGGACAAATCGAAATACTGTCGATTTCATCGCAGCCACGACCATGAAACCGAGGACTGCATCCACCTAAAGGATGCAACCAAGATTCTGATCAAGGACGGGCACCTTAAAAGATACACCTGAGGAGGAGAGCCCCCACGACAGGAGGCCCCCGAGGCTAAAATAGTCGAGGACCTCCCTCCACAAGAAGCGAATCCGATCTATATGTGGCCCTCAGCGCCATCCGACCCGAGGACTGGTTCGCCCTCAGGGAGTTTGGCCTCCCCGCCGAGCTTGAGCTGCCCGAGGAGCCAGTGCGCCCCACCAGCCGGTAGGAGTATTTCCCAAGGACAATGGTCATCTCCGGCGGACATCCGAGCAAACTGTCTGTAAGGTCTTTTAAACGGAAGTTCGACGAGCTTATCAGCAGCAGCTCCGACAAGATGAGCACGCTCGACAAATTCCGAGGCCGTTCGAACCTGATCACCTTCTACCTCGAGGAACTCCCCGGGGGAGCCCCAAACTCCAATATCACCTTACTGATCCGGGCGCAGATGGCTAACTTCGACGTCCGACGCATCTTGGTCAAAGGGGGGAGTTCAGTGGACATCATGTACACCCATCTCTTCTCGACACTTCAGCTCGACCTAGTCGAGGAGATCCGATCGAGAGCAGCCCTCTGCGAGGCCAGGTTAAAACAGAAAATAGCCCAATGTTACAACAGTAGAGTCATGAGGCGCGAATTCCAGATTGGCGACCTGGTCCTATGAAGAAACTAAAAAGACTCGCACGAGGGCAAGCTCGCCGCGAATTAGGAAGGTCCCTATCGTGTGCGAGATAAAACGGAGCACGGGGCCTATTACCTCGGAAACCTACCCGGGGACCAACTAGATCGACCATGGAACGCTGAGAAGCTGAAAAATACTACAGTTAAAATATTGCCCGTGGCGACAACCGCCGCGACCACAGGGGGGCGACATGGTACCTTCGTACCTCCTCGCGTCCCCCGAGACCAACGAAATAGCAAGCCCTACCTTTGTGTGCGCGGGTATAAGGCTCTGCTCGACGGAGATTCCCTCGACCGAGGCTCCCCGCCGCTGTACCAGAATAGGCAGAACACCCAACTCGCGATGGGACATTCACGCCGCGGGGACCAAACTACCCCCACCACGAACAGGTAACGAAACCGGTCTGCCGACCAGTTCTCCATACTACCGGGCATAATTATCGTCGAGCTACTTCCCCTGGACATACCAAAAGGCACAATAAACACGCATTTTACACGAGCATACAATGTGCAGAAAAAAACAGGCATATCATCATGCAAAAACAAAACGACCGCACACTTGAACAAAATACCATCTTATAAAATCGGGCACCAGCGCAGTAGTCAGGTTACAAAATCAAATGAGGCGCGCAGGCCCAACAAAAACACTTAAGAAAAAATACCTAAACATTGGCGTGCAGGCCCATAAACCACGGGCACACGGGCCCGGAAAAATTTACACATCTTCGACGTCCACATCATGCTCGTCCATCGGGGCAGAGTCATCGGCAGCTTCAGCGGCAGGGTCGACCACCCGTCTATTGACTATCTGGTGGAAAGACCCGATTCCATCCACGACCAGGCTGTCCGCAGGGTTAACCACTTTGAGCTGGTCCACGGCGCTGGAAAAGCCAATCCCGAACGCCTCCAAGCAATCACCCTCCAACTCCCAGATCTTCCTTATCAAATCCGAACGAGTGACCATGAGCTTTTCCTCGTCCGTCTCGTCATCGGCAGGACGGAGAGATCCCTCCAGCTCCCCCACACGGGCCTTCAACGCCTGCACCTCCGCTTCTGCGACCTTCAGCTTCTCCTTGGCGCTTTCTCTCCCCTTGCACTCCGCAGCTGTATCTTCCTGGCCCTTCGCCAGTTCCTCAGTCAGTTTGTTCAGCCGCGACTGCGCGAAGGTAAGGTCACCTTGCAGCTTAGCTAGCTCAGTCGAGGAGCAACTCTCGTCGCTCAAGACCAAAGCCGTCGAGAACACCCGCATCATGGCTACAAAATCCTCAGTCAAAACCTTCCTCCGAGCAGCTCTGTCTAAACCGAGGACCTTCCTGGCCTCCCCGACCGGTACGGCTGGCGACTGCGCACCGTGAAAGAAGCCACGATGGTGGTAGCACGGCGGGATTAAGAAGCCCTCCTCAGCAAACCCGGTCGTTAAGTCGACGGGGCCCTCCGGCTGATGAACCTTGGCCCGTTTGGCAGCACCTTGAGATGAGGGGGAGTGGCTCCCCTGGGGTGATGATGAGGAACCCCCGCCCCCTGATCAGAAGCAGCCTGCCCGGCCACCTGGGCAACCCGCGTTTTACCAACTTTAACCGGAGCTCTGGTCGAAGCCAACCTTTTCACCCTCTCCTCGCCAGTGGACATACTTCCTGCAAAACAAAGGAAAAATATCAGCAAAAGAGTAAACAGTTGAGTGGGCAGGGGAAAAGAGAGACGACCACCACCTAGATAACTAAGGGCCTCCTCCTCCCTCGAGCACTCGAGCAGAGCCTTCGTGTTGATCAACCTCGGTTTCTAGCAAACACGCCCCTCCCAATCGCGGATGTATCTACCGTCGGACGTCACGAGGTCCGCCGGAGGTAGGGTGGCCACGAAGCCGACTATCCTCAGATAGTCGTCCAGGTCATCCTCACCCAGGGTCCCTGCCCGCGTGATATACCGGTCAGTACCCCGTGCGAAGTGCTCCTCAGTCCATAGGCATGGCAAAAAAACCCAGACCCGTCGGGGCCCACCCGGACCCGCCCCGAAATTAGCGGGGAAAACCCGGTTTGAGTGGGTACGGGTTCGGGTGCGGGGAAAATCCGATTTTTAATTACGGGTGCGGGTGCGGGTAGACACTAAGACCCGCCCGCACCCGGCCCCGCCCCGCCCCCGAATAATTTATTTTAATTTAATTCTCTTATTTTAGTTATTTTAATATATATTTATTAATTATATTTTTAATTAAATTTTTAATACATTTATTGCAATTAAAATAAATTAATTAATCAAGTTAATATTCATTTACTAATTAAAATTTTAATTAAATAAATAATTAATTTATTAAAATAATCAATTTTTTAATTAAGTTATTAATTTTTATTGTAATTAAAAATATTTTTTTTTTTCGGGTGGGGACGGGGCGGGTGCGGGTGCACCTGTTCTCTACTGGGAGCGGGTCTGGGTGGTAAATTTTTACCCCCGGTCGGGTTTGGGGGCGGGGGCGGGTGTGTTACATGAAAGCGGGTGCGGGTGCGGGTATAGTAAAACCCGCCCCCGACCCGCACCGTTGCCATCCCTATCAGTCCATTCCAAGGGCACCTTCGGGATCAAGACTTCCTCCTGCTGCCCGTTCACCACTCGCTCCTCTCGCCTATACAACGAGGAGCGCGCCCCATGGGATATCGGTTTCACAACGAAGAACCGAGCTTTGAAATCCCGGACAGAATCCATATATGTCCGAAAACGTTTCTTCGGTTACTTTAACGAGACCCACCTGTGCCGACCATCTACTGTCTGCCGTTACAGGTGAAAAAGTCAGAAGAACAGCGACAACGTCGCCCTGATCTCCAGATACCGGCAGACAATCTCGAACGCACGGACAAAGGCTACGACGTTAGGGTGCAGTTGTGAGGGGGATAACCGTAACCAATCGAAGAACCCCAGTTGGAAATCCGAGAACGGAAGCCTGAGCTCGGCTTCCCGAAAACAAAACTCATACATAGGAAAGTGCATCTTCCCGAACGACGAGCAAACACGGTGATGCTCGCTACGGACGATACGCCTGCCAATTTTGGGGGTGATCCCGACATATATCCTCGACAGTGGCGAAGGCGCCATTCTTGCCATCCTCAAAGTACGAAGGGGTAGTAAGAGGTTCCTCAGCCATCCATTCCTCGACTGGCCGGACTGCATTTTCAACGGTGGGCACCTCTAGCTTGTCGTCCACGTCCATAGTCCCCGGGACCAACAATGTCATTAACACTTGAAAAGCAGAAGGAAACGGTGAATTCGATGCCCGTGATCAAATTCACCCTTCCACCACAGACCAAGTGAAAGGGCGACGGGGACAACCTCGACAACGGGGAGACCTCGTCCGGACAAGCACCCCGGGGAGTTCGTCCTACATTCCTCGACCTCCCGGGGAACACTCCTTAACCTACCAATCTCCCCGGGGGACTCATGGAATACCATTACCCGTCCCCGGGGCGCTCATCTAAAAGTGGCATCTGTCCTCGGGAAATTCAAAACCTCACCCCTCACGACCTCGACGTATTCACCCCACTCCTAGAAAACGCTGCCTATTGCGGCAGACTTTCGCATCCCTCCTCGGACGGAACGGAGGAGATTCACCTCCGTCCTCGGGGCACTCAACACGCTCCAGTGGCAATTTAAAAACACAAAACGATAAAAGGCAAGGAAAGGAGACTTATTGTTTTATAGGTAACGACGGAGTGCGCGGCGGTTGGTGCGACGGAGATGTCGAGCAGGCACGAACGAAGCAGTCGTCACGTGAGAAAGGAAGCAGAAGCGAAAAATGTGGAATGGACAACGACTCATGTACTTATACCCCCAGCACGGGACTCGAAGCGTCCCCAGGTACTTGAGTACCCTAGGGTAGCCGCCCCACCTGGCCTGTCCAACGCTTGACACATGGCTAAGGCTCTCCATCGCATCCCTTCACATCTCCCCGACAACAACCTTAAGCCTCCCCGACAACAATGTCAGTGGCGCTTCCTCGGCAAGGACGCCCGACGGACCGAACCCTCCCGTTCTCACAGCACATCCACGTTGGGCAGGGACATTTCCCCGTTACCGATGCCCGACAACAGCTTTCCCGACACGCTCTCCCACCTAAACACGGTGTCATCAAGTCCTCGCTCCCCCACCACGTAGCTACGACTTGGGGGGCTCCTGTTCTAGTCTGGGGCCCCGCTTGGCCGGGAAGGCCCAACCCATTTATGATTGATGAAAGGCCCAAATGCGTTCTCCTCATCTGTGTCGAGCGCGAGGCTCCCGTCGACCAGGATTCCCGGCCAGGCAGGACGCTTCCCCCCGCCGGGCAGAAGAAGACGTGCATCCCACCACGTCCTCCACTCCGCGGGGACACGTCACCAACCAACTGCCCACCTCCGAAAGAGCAGGTCAAACCCACTTTCTGGAGATTACGGGACAGTTGAACAAGGGCGAAGACCACGTTCTGGTCTTCACTACGCATTGTAAGCCCTAGCAGTCACTTGGGTTGGGCCTGGGCCATCCAGCCCACTCAAAATAACTGTTGGCCCTTGTTAAGTGCAAATTTTACCTATTTTTGTATTTAAGTTTTGTTGCACTTAGCGTTACTTTATGTTAAAATCGTTCGAATAAACCCCGCTTTGTTTATAAATGCGTTTACTTACGTTATAGTGTATATATTATGTTTTCCTGTAAATATCATTGAGTTTAATTGAATTTCGTTCATTTTTATAGTAATAAAGCATTGATGTTGGAGCATTTTTAGATAGAGCATTGAATAAGCTTTCCAACGCTTCGAACCGGGCGAAAAACGGAGTTACGGTTAAAAGTTATGGTCGAAACAAGTTGGTTTGCTGTCATGTTCGCCAAAGTTCGCCAGGCGAATGTTCGCCAGGCGAACCGAAAGTTCAAAAACGCGTGAAAAACACTGTTTTTACAGAAGCAAAAGTTGTATATATTCGCCAGGCGAACGGGACTTCGCCAGGTGAATACTGGGACCCATTTTTGTCTATTTAAGTGATTTTTCAGCATTTTTTAGAGCATGTTGTTTGGGAACTTTTTACCCCAACTTCATCAAACACATTCTTGAGTAGGTTTAGCTTAGAAACAACATTGGAGGGTGCATCTTGATGATCCGGAGTCGAATCCACTTCAATCGGAGTTGACAGACCGTGAGATTTGTGTTCTTTTTCCTTCCTCTCTATGTATTTTTCATTTGTTGGGGTTTTGTATGTAAGTTTATCTTGATTGTATGTATATTTATGGATCTTTGTATAAAATCTCTTTTACAACTCTTTATCAATGGTTATCTTGATTTTTTACTTAATGGGTTTGGATTGTGATAGACATATACTGTTCGAACTCGATCTTAGATGAACATCTATTAGATTCTAAATGCTAGAGATAGATTTAGGACTAATATTCACGTGGGTATCGATTCTTAATGCTCCGTGTTGTCGATTTGTGTGAGAGATCAACAATGAGACGATACGGTTGATCTCTCGACTTTGTGTTAGAGATAAACTCTGTTGTGAGCGATACGTGATGATATTGCCGAGCGAATTAGGTTGTGTGCATTTGATCCATATATTTTTTAGTACATGACGGGTAGAACGAAATACAACTCCTGAAGAGTTTTCTCATTTCTTAAGAATGTACTTATTTTCTTGTTTTATGTTTGTTTTTCCTTTTGAATTTTTATCCCAAACCATTCAAACCCAAGCTTAGAGACGTAGAGATTGTTGAACGGCATTCTTTCCCTCACACTGATCCCTGTGGAGACGATAAATCCCGGAGAAAATTCTTCCGAAAATAATATTTTTGCTTGCTGCTTTACCGCTTCAACAACCCTGCGCTGGGGTCTCTCTATAAATACCCTCTTTTACAAGAAGGTCAGTTATTCAACTCTTAACCTACTTTCGGTATTTGCTCTCACTCTGCCCAATTCCTTACTTTGGCATCAGAGTGTTTTGCAAGTACACCCCCCTTCTCCTCTTCAACACCGGTGAACAGGCAATAAGTCAAAGACGCGTGCAAGTCCAGTGATTCCCTTCTGATCAGGTCAGATCAGTGGCACCGACTGTGGGGACACAAACTTCCCCGTTCCTCCGCGATGAGAACAAAAGTTTCACCTCAACCCTTCCGAATCATGACTAGCCAACGCCATGACGACGCCGTCCACAACTCCTCCGTCGTTCCGTCCACCAACGGCAACAGTCACATTGGGGCATCTCGACCACATGAGACCGACGCCAAGGATGGCCCGCATGCCTCCCCTTCCCCTGAAGGCTCCCCGCTCCGCGATTCCCCTCGGACACGAAGCCCGGCTATGTTCCAGCCTATCCCTATTCCGGCCGGCACGAACCCGACAATGGTCGCCCTCTTTGCAGCCATCAACCAGACAAATCAGATGCTGTTCTAGCAGAGTCAGCGCATTGGCGCACTCGAGCATGAAGCCCCGTCCCGCTCCCCTCCACGGGAAGAGCATCACGATAACTCAAGGAGTCTGCCACCCCGTTTGCGAAATCGCCGACCACAGCTGGAGAGGCCCTAACCCGTTGCCTCCAAGAAGAGGGAAAGGTCGCCAGCCCGGAAACAGAAGCGAACCCAGGAGCCAAGGGTGACAGGAACAGAACCCCCGATGAGGCAGCCAAGGGTACGAAATCAACCCCACCCGCGGCACGGACCTTCACCTCCTCCATCCCCGATTCTCAGCGACGAGGATGACTACTGGACCCCCCTTGTCTCGGGAGATCATGGCGGCTCCCATCCCCACGTGATGGAAAACCACCGCCGCTCTCAACATACGACGACACCTCGGACCCATACGACCACTTGGAAGACATCGAGGCTATGCTCGATTACCATAATGTCTGGGGAGCCATCAAATGCCGGCTCTTCCCGACGACCCTACGGAAAGGCGCCATGACATGGTACAAGAGCCTAGAGCCAGAGTCCGTCACATCGTGGAGGGTCCTAAAGGACCTCTTCTCGTGACACTTCACAACGTCCAGATGCCACCCGAAGATAGAAGCCACGCTAGGCGCGATCATCCAGGCCCCCGACGAACCCCTCAGGAACTACATCGAGAGGTTCACAAGGGAGGCAGTACAAGTAACAACTTCGGACGAGATAAAGCGTTACCTGATGGAGCAAGGCATGCGTCGAGACTCCAAATTCTATGGGGCCGTGGCTATCCACCGACAAGACTCCCTCCAAGATTTCCTCAACCGTTCTCGCCATTACATCCGGTTCGAAGAAACGCAAGCTGCCAACTCCGCCCGAGACACCCGGGACAGAGAGACCCCCCGTGGATCCAGAGACGACGCAACCTCGAGCCACCGACGAGGGGGATACCGACGACGGGATGACCTCCCCAAAGAGCCCCGCGAGCAGCGAGGCCCAGCTGGACGGTTCACGGAATACACCGCCTTGATCGCTTCCTGCGAGCGCATACTGGCGGAGTGCGCCAAAACGGAGTTTATCCAGGGAGGGGTCCGTTTTCCGAAACCGACGCCCACTAAAGCCAACGTGGACAAATAAAAATACTGTCGATTTCACCGCAGCCACGACCATGTAACCGAGGACTGCATCCACCTAAAGGATTGTAAACCCATAATTTCGACAAGACCATAATTTCGACAAGATTAAAATTCAGGCTTTAAGGTCATCTTTGTCGAAGGATAGCATCAGGAGGAGAATCCAAGAATTACTGACAAGGTTTTAAAGTTTCATTGTTTCGACAGAAATAGATATAATGTTCTGGCAGAATAGTTTGGAGAGTGTGTGACTGAGGGCTTCGACAGAAGAAGTTTGTTAAAAAAAGATAAGGTTTGGCAAGTGCTGAAGAGTTTTTCTCCTTTAAAAGGGTTTCGACAGTTTTGAAGAGTTACAAGGTTTCGTCACCAAGGAAGAGATTCAAATTCAAAGGTTGTAACCTTTGGCAGTTGGACACATGGAGGTTTCAGAGAAGAAATTTACATGCAGGCTGACACTTGTCGTTTAGTTATAGTTTTTCCGTTCTAAGCAGTTATTTTGTTTATGTATAAATAGGATAGTTTGTGGTTAGAATGTGTGTGTGAAAATTTGTACAAAATTCCTGTAAAAGCTCTAAGTACCCAGTGTGAGAGAAAATGAGTCTAGTATTTGGAACAATGTACGTTTAAACACCAGTTATATTTCAAAGTCATTTTAAATTACTTGTTTATTCTTCAAGTCCATGTCATTTTAAATTTCATTTACTTTTTTGCAAGTTTTTAGCCTTTCGACATTTCTTTGTTCTTGTTTAAACTTTTAACCTTATTTCATCTTTAAGTTCAAACTTTCGTTACTTGCAAAATCAAAGTCCTTAATACTTTGACAATATTGATAAAACAAACCGCAAATTAGTCACCAAAAGTCTAAGAGTATTTCGACAGAACCAAATGCACATGTATCCCAGGACTTGTATGGTTGGTCCTGCAAGTAACCCAACTTTCTGAAGAAATTGGTTAACCAGAGGTTGTTCGCCAGAAAACACAGCGAACAAATTGGCACGCCCGGTGGGACCAGGGCATTTGATAAAATCTAATAGAAATTTTTAGACAAATTGTTCCTTGCTACGTTGTATGATTCTTAGAAGCGGTAAATTAGCCGTAACCGACGTAGAGAGACCAAAGAGAACAAGAAGAAGAAACATGGCTAACTTGCCAAATGCTTCAAATATTTCTGACGAAACCATTCCAGTTTCCAATCCTATCCCTTCGTCAGGAACAATACCAGTGTCTGGCCCTGTTTTAGAACAGATTAGGCCTCCTTTGGGGGATTCCATACCAACGGGTTCAGGATCCCAGAATGCGCCTAGTTCTTCCACCATGGGACACGCCAGACCCTTGGGAACCCCTCCCCCTGGAGGAAATACATTCAGGCCATATCTGAATTATTCTCAGCCTTTGACTGGGAGAGAACAACCGTACGGAATGCCAACTTCAATGATGGCAAGCCTACATAATTCGTCACCATTATTCTCTGATGCCATGGTTCAAGTGTCATCACCATTGCAAGGATCAGGATATGGTGGAAATGGAAATAGAATGAATCAAATTCCACCAGGTTTCCATATGCCCGCTATGACAAACCATTCTGCACAAGTAATCCGTCAACGGATGGATGAAAGCAATCATGATATGGTGCAGGCTTTGACACAACAAATGGGAGACGTGTTCAATCCCTTAATACAAAACACTACCCAAACAAACCAAATATTGGCAGAACAGATGGCACGCATTGCTGATTTTTTTGGAGTCCCACAAGCACAACAAAGAATGCAATTAAACCAGAATCCTGCCAATAGGGCTGTCGAAGAGGAACTCACTATAAACCAAAGGCCCTTAGGGAACCCTCAGGAAAATCCCAGGGGGCAAGAGGTGATGGTCGAACAGCCTAATGTAGAAGAGCCTATTCGACAGGAACCAAGAAGGATAATAGTCCAGAGAAACCAAAATGCTGACGAAGTGTTACAGCAGAGAATGCGTTACAATAACATGCCTGTCGAAAATAATATTGCCACCATGGTGGAGAGAATAATGGCACAAAACGGAGTAAACGTAGGATTACAAAGGCCTAGTTATACTTCCCCCTTGTCTGAATTTATCTTACAACAAGAGTTACCACCAAGGTGGAAAGTCCCCAAATTCACAAAGTTTTCAGGGGATACTAGTGAATCCACCATAGAACACGTGGCGCGTTACTTGATAGAAGCGGGAGAGATTGCTAATAACGAGAACTTAAGGATGAAATATTTCCCAAGTTCTTTGACAAAAAACGCTTTCACTTGGTTTACGTCACTTCCTCCAACTTCAATTTTTACTTGGACCCAATTAGAGAGATTGTTCCATGAACAATTTTATATGGGACAAACCAAGATAAGTTTGAAAGAGTTGGCAAGTGTCAAAAGAAAATTTTCTGAACCCATAGATGACTATTTGAATAGGTTTAGATTATTAAAAGCCAGATGCTTTACGCAAGTGCCGAAACAAGAACTAGTCGAAATGGCTGCAGGGGGTCTTGATTATTCCATAAGGAAAAAACTGGATACCCAATATCTGAGAGACATGGCACAGTTGGCAGACAGAGTAAGGCAGATAGAAAGACTAAAAATGAGAAATTTAGATCAAATAAAAACAAGAAGGAAAGAGTGGCCTATGTAGGAATAGTTCAAGATGATTACGACGAAAACGAACCAGTCATTTTCGGCCAGCAAGAAATTGATCTTGCAGAATTAAAGCAAGGCCCTCCATATTCTTGTAAAGTTTTAGCCCCGTCGAATGGAAAAAGTCCAGTCGAAATGGAAAAGAATGACAGGTTCCCTAAAAGAACCTATACATTCGACATCACCAAGTGTGATGAGATATTTGATTTACTAGTCAAAGATGGTCAGTTAATAAAACCAGCAGGCACTAAAGAGCCTCCTATAGACCAACAGAAAAAGAGAGGTTTTGCAAATACCATAATTTCTTGGGTCATAAAACTTCTCAATGTTACCTTTTCAGGGATCTTGTCCAAAATGCAATCCAAAATGGAAGGTTGAAGTTTGGAGACAAAGGCAAGCAGCAGATGAAGATTGACTCCAATCCCATGCAGATTGTGGAGGCAAATTATGCTGAGCCAGAAATGGTAAACGTGGTCGAAATGGAGATCATGGCAGAAGAAAATTCTGAAATGGTAGGAGTTACTGAAAGCTTCGACACCAACTTCACCATGATAGAAGCTGCTGAAGGTTTCGACACCCATGTCAATGTGGTGGAAGAAGGTGATAATTCTGCTGGCCAGGCTGAGGCAAAAGAAGTCAAAATTTCTGAAGACTTCGACAGTGAGAATGTCACTAAGACCACTGAAGGTTTCAACGGAAGAAATGCAGTCAAAGTGGGAAGAAGCTTCAACAAGAAAAACTGTGAAAGAGATGCTGAGCAAGGGGTGATCTGGGACACTTTGGGAGAGTCAAATGGGAAATTCGACTTCATGGTGAAATATTCAGCACCACCAAGCTCCGAAACAGATACCAACGAAATCAAACCCACAGGATGGGGAGATTCTTTTCAAAAGGGATGACGAAGAGGAGGATAGCAAAACCCTCGCTGCCCAAACAGAGGTCACTGAAGGCCCCTGACCAAGAGGAGATTAAAACACCAGGGACTGATGACAATTCCCTCACTGTCAAACAAATGAACAGTGATACCACCAAAAATGAAGAACATCCTGTCGAAAGGGTTGCACATTGCTGCAAATACATCTATAAGGGCTTACACCCAAAAGGCAATGTTAGTCAGTCAAAGGAGGACATCCCAGAGGAAATCATGCTAGTCGAAAAAATGAACAAATTGAAAATTACAACTGAACAGAGTGCTGGATTCATATGGTGGAAATCACTCAAAATGGAGGACCAGACATCGACAAGGGAAAGAAGCGTCAAGAGGAGCATCAGAAGCTGGTTTACCCAGAAAGAGAACGAGAGTCTGGTTGAATTCATCCAGAGGTGTCAAAGGAAGAATGCAGAAGTCATGCTTTGCCAAGATGCAGTGCTGTGTTCGACAAGAAAGCAGCTGATGACTTAGAAGCATCAGTAAAGACCAGAGGAAAAGAAATTGGGGAACAGTCCCACCAACCAGAAACGAAAGATTCGACCCAAGAAGAGGGGGAGCATCACAGTCAAGGGGTCGGAGAAAGACGTTTCAACACTTACAAACCATCCAACAGGCCAAATGATGACAAATGGGTTCAGCCTATAGAGGATGTCCAAGGTCAGAAGAGATGAAGAGTTTTGAAGTGAACAGGGGTCCTTCCATGGAAGTTAAAAAGGAGGCAAAGCCAAAATACGTCTCTGAAAACTACAAAGGGAAGAATCCTATGTCCAGATATCCCAATGGAGAAGATTCCAAAGGCAGAAGAAAATTGAAAAGAAAACTGTAGAATACCAAAAGGTTGGGCAGAAGGAAGCTGAATCAAGCAAATGTGTGCAGATTACGAACAAGGGAATGCCCCTGGCAGAAAAAGAAATCATTCAGAAGAATAGATCTGGTGACACCACAGAGGTGCAGAAAACAAACAATAGAATGCCAGTGGACGAAGAAGTCACAGATGAATTTGGTTCAGAATCAGATGCTTCTTTCGACGTAACTTGCAATGTGGTTTCTGTACTGCCCAGAGACTTCGACAGGATAATGGAAGTCGAAGACGAAGAGGATGACATGATGGATGATAGCATAAGCTTGAAGCCTGTATGCTACTACATAATGAACAATGGCTGTGTCGAAGAGCAAAATGCTTTCTTCGAAAAGCCAGATGATGCAATGAAGGCTCACTTAAAGCCTCTCTTCATAAAGGAAAGGTAGAAGGTGTAGGTGTCAACAAAATTCTGATAGATGGCGAGCAGCTGTAATTTAATTCCTCATTACATGATAAGGAGAATTGAAAAGATGACTTCGACACTAAGCCTCACAATATGGTGTTGTCCAACTATGAAGGTAAAGTGGGAACAACACTGGGAGTAATACAATTGAACTTGACTGTAGGATCCATCACCAGGCCTAACAATGTTTGTGGTGATAGCATCAAAAGCAAATTACAACTTGCTGTTGGGAAGAGAATGGATCCATGGATTGGGGCTGTGCCATCCTCCATGCATCAAAGAATAGCAATCTGGAGGCCAGATGGGATTGTCGAAAACATTGAAGCAGATCAGAGTTACTTCACAGCTGATGTGAACAATATCACTAGTCGTAACTTCGACAAGAACCTAGCCCATAAGCACCATGCAATCCTGCGGCTTTCGACCTGACAGTTTCCGACAACGCTTACTGTTCCATGTACCTCCATCCTACACATGGTTTTCCAGTGGGATAAAGAAATAATTGGGGAAACAAATTACACTTGGGGAACTGCCCATGTCAACCCAACTGGATGGGGAAGTGAATTCAGTGAAAATGACTGAAGTTTCAGCAATGGAAAGAGATTTCGGCTTATATAGCCGAAAAACAACACAAAGCGGCCCTTGAGGCTGAAGTAGAAGAAATATGGCTGTCGAAGCCAGCACTCAGGTTGTCGAAGGACAACACCCTCAAGAAAATATTGAGGAGCAACATGCAAATCAGAGTTTTGAAGAAGACTCAAATGGTGAATGGCAGAACAAAGACTTGATGCCATTTATGATGACGAACCTTTGGGGTTCGAAAAGGATCCAACCTCCACCAATATGAAAATGGTGGCACAGGATCCCTTAGAGGAGATTAATCTAGGACTGGGGGCAGAGAAAAGGCCCACTTACATCAGTGCCAAGTTGAATCCTCAACTCAGAATCGAAATATCCAGCTGCTGAATGAGTTTAAAGACTGCTTCGCATGGGATTATGACGAAAATGCCTGGTTTAGACAGAAGTTTGGTGGAATTGAAGTTGCCAATTCTGGAAGGGAAGAAGCCAATAAAACAGACCCCAGACGCTTTGCACCTGAAATTCTGTCGAAGATCAAAGAAGAGGTCGAAAGACTTCTAAAATGCAAATTCATCCGTTACAACAAGGCTGGGGATTTCTTAGGCCTTTGTGGTCCACAAAAAGGGGATTGAAATCAATGAAAACAAAGCTAAATGCAACTGGAAGTCAAGATCACTTCGACAGCAAAAGACATTTCTCCTTTGATAGTCGAAAAAATCTTTTGCTGGGGGGCAATTTGTAAACCCATAATTTCGACAAGACCATAATTTCGACAAGATTAAAATTCAGGCTTTAAGGTCATCTTTGTCGAAGGATAGCATCAGGAGGAGAATCCAAGAATTACTGACAAGGTTTTAAAGTTTCATTGTTTCGACAGAAATAGATATAATGTTCTGGCAGAATAGTTTTGGAGAGTGTGTGACTGAGGGCTTCGACAGAAGAAGTTTGTTTAAAAAAGATAAGGTTTGGCAAGTGCTGAAGAGTTTTTCTCCTTTAAAGGGTTTCGACAGTTTTGAAGAGTTACAAGGTTTCGTCACCAAGGAAGAGATTCAAATTCAAAGGTTGTAACCTATGGCAGTTGGACACATGGAGGTTTCAGAGAAGAAATTTACATGCAGGCTGGACACTTGTCGTTTAGTTATAGTTTTTCCGTTCTAAGCAGTTATTTTGTTTATGTATAAATAGGATAGTTTGTGGTTAGAATGTTGTGTGAAAATTTGTACAAAATTCCTGTAAAAGCTCTAAGTACCCAGTGTGAGAGAAAATGAGTCTAGTATTTGGAACAATGTACGTTTAAACACAGTTATATTTCAAAGTCATTTTAAATTACTTGTTTATTCTTCAAGTCCATGTCATTTTAAATTTCATTTACTTTTTTGCAAGTTTTTAGCCTTTCGACATTTCTTTGTTCTTGTTTAAACTTTTAACCTTATTTCATCTTTAAGTTCAAACTTTCGTTACTTGCAAAATCAAAGTCCTTAATACTTTGACAATATTGATAAAACAAACCGCAAATTAGTCACCAAAAGTCTAAGAGTATTTCGACAGAACCAAATGCACAGTATCCCAGGACTTGTATGGTTGGTCCTGCAAGTAACCCAACTTTCTGAAGGAAAATTGGTTAACCAGAGGTTGTTCGCCAGAAAACACAGCGAACAAGGATGCAATCAAGATTCTGATCAAGGACGGGCACCTTAAAAGATACACCTGAGGAGGAGAGCCCCACGGCAGGAGGCCCCCGAGGCTAAAAGAGTCGAGGACCTCCCTCCACAAGAAGCGAATCCGATCTATAGGTGGCCCTCAGCGCCAGCCAACCTGAGGACTGGTTCGCCCTCAGGGAGTTTGGCCTCCCCGCCGAGCTTGAGCTGCCCGAGGAGCCGGTGCGCCCCACCAGCCGGTGGGAGTATTTCCCAAGGACAATGGTCATCTCTGGCGAACACCCGAGCAAACTGTCTGTAAGGTCTATTAAATGGAAGTTCAACGAGCTTATCAGCAGCAGCTCCGACAAGATGAGCATGCTCGACAAATTCCGAGGCCGTTCGAACCCGATCACCTTCTACCTCGAGGAACTCCTGGGGGAGCCCCAAACTCCAATATCCCCTAACTGATCCGGGCGCAGATGGCTAACTTTGACGTCCGACGCATCTT
This sequence comes from Lathyrus sativus, assembly GCA_963859935.3. Taxonomy (NCBI): domain Eukaryota; kingdom Viridiplantae; phylum Streptophyta; class Magnoliopsida; order Fabales; family Fabaceae; genus Lathyrus; species Lathyrus sativus. The sequence goes on along the minus strand of OZ012741.1, from coordinate 467,065,790 downwards.
GGTCGAAGGGGGGAGTTCAGTGGACATTATGTACACCCATCTCTTCTCGACACTTCAGCTCGACCTAGTCGAGGAGATCCGGTCGGGAGCGGCCCTCTACGAGGCCATGTTAAAACAGAAAATAACCCAATGCTACAACAGCAGCATCATGAGCCGCGAATTCCAGATTGGCGACCTGGTCCTATGAAGAAACTAAAAAGACTCGCACGAGGGCAAGCTCGCCGCGAATTGGGAAGGTCCCTATCGTGTGCGAGATAAAACGGAGCACGGGGCCTATTACCTCGGAAACCTACCCGGGGACCAACTAGCTCGACCATGGAACGCTGAGAAGATGAAAAATACTACAGTTAAAATATTGCCAGTGGCGATAACCTCCGCGACCACAAGGGGGTGACATGGTACCTTCGTACCTCCTCGCGTCCCCCGAGACCAACGAAATAGCAAGCTCTACCCTTGTGTGCGCGGGTATAAGGCTCCGCTCGACGGAGATTCCCTCGACCGAGGCTCCCCGCCGCTGTACCAGAATAGGCAGAACATCCAACTCGCAATGGGACGTACACGCCGCGGGGACCAAACTACCCCCACCACGACCAGGTAACGAAACCGGTCTGCTGGCCAGTTCTCCATACTACCGGGCATAATTATCGTCGAGCTACTTCCCCCGGACATACCAAAAGGCACAATAAACACGCATTTTACACAAGCATACAATGTGTAGAAAAAAACAGGCATATCATCATGCAAAAACAAAACGACCGCACACTTGAACAAAATGCCATCTTATAAAATCGGGCACCAACGCAGTAGTCAGGTTACAAAATCAAATGAGGCGCGCAGGCCCAACAAAAACACTTAAGAAAAAATACCTAAACATTGGCGCGCAGGCCAATAAACCACGGGCACACGGGCAAGGAAAAATCTACACATCTTCGACGTCCACATCATGCTCGTCCATCAGGGCAGAGTCATCGGCAGCTTCAACGGCAGGGTCGAACACCCGTCCATTGACTATCTGGTGGAAAGGCCCAATTTCATCCATGACCAGGCTGCCCGCAGGGTTAACCATTTTGAGCTGGTCCACCGCGCTGGAAAAGCCAATCCCGAACGCCTCCAAGCAATCACCCTCCAACTCCCGGATCTTCCTCATCAAATCCGAACGGGTGACCATGAGCTTGTTCTCGTCCGTCTCGTCGTCAACAGGACGGAGATATCCCTCCAGCTCCCCCATACGGGCCTTCAACGCCTGAACCTCCGCTTTTGCGGCCTTCAGCTTCTCCTTGGCGCTTTCTCTCCCGTTGCACTCCGTAACTGTATCTTCCTGGCCCTTCACCAGTTCCTCAGTCAGTTTGTTCAGCCGCGATTGCGCGAAGGTAAGGTCACCTTGCAGCTTAGCTAGCTCAGTCGAGGAGCAACTCTCGTCGCTCAAGACCAAAGCCGTCAAGAACACCCGCATCATGGCTGCAAAATCATCAGTCAAAACCTTCCTCCGAGCAGCTCTGTCTAAACCGAGGACCTTCCTGGCCTCCCCAACCGGTACGGATGGCGACCGCGCACCGTGAAAGAAGCCACGATGCTGGTATCACGGCGAGATTAAGAAGCTCTCCTCAACAAACCCTGCCGTTAAGTCGACGGGGCCCTCCGGCTGATGAACCTTGGCCCGTTTGGCAGCACCTTGAGATGAGGGGGACTGGCTCCCCTGGGGTGATGATGAGGAACCCCCGCCCCCTGATCAGAAGCAGCCTGCCCGGCCACCTGGGCAACCCGCGTTTTACCAACTTTAATCGGAGCTCTGGTCGAAGCCAACCTCTTCACCCTCTCCTCGCTAGTGGACATACTTCCTGCAAAACAACGGAAAAATATCACCAAAAGAGTAAACAGTTGAGTGGGCAGGGGAAAAGAGAGACGACCACCACCTAGATAACTAAGGGCCTCCTCCTCCGTCGAGCACTCGAGCAGAGCCTTCGTGTTGATCAACCTCGGTTTCTAGCAAACATGCCCCTCCCAATCGCGGATGTATCTACCGACGGACGTCACGAGGTCCGCCGGAGGTAGGGTGGCCACGAACCCGACTATCCTCAGATAGTCGTCCAGGTCATCCTCACCGAGGGTCCCTGCCCGCATGATATACCGGTCAGTACCCCATGCGAAATGCTCCTCAGTCCATTCCAAGGGCACCTTCGGGATCAAGACTTCCTCCCGCTGCCCGTTCACCACTCGCTCCTCTCGCCTATACAACGAGGAGCACGCCCCATGGGATATCGGTTTCACAACGAAGAAACGAGCCTTGAAATCCCGGACAGAATCCATATATGTCCGAAAATGTTTCTTCGGTTACTTTAACGAGACCCACCTGTGCGACCATCTACTGTTTGTCGTTACAGGTGAAAAAGTCAGAAGAACAGCGACAACGTTGCCCTGATCTCCAGATACCGGCAGACAATCTCGAACGCGCGGACAAAGGCTACGGTGTTAGGGTGCAGCTGTGAGGGGGATAACCGTAACCAATCGAAGACCCCCAGTTGGAAATCCGAGAACGGCAGCCTGAGCTCGGCTTCCCGAAAACAAAACTCATACATAGGAAAGTGCATCTTCCCGAACGACGAGCAAACACGGTGATGCTCGCGCGGACGATACGCCTGCCAATTTTGGGGGTCATCCCGACATATATCCTCGACAGTGGCGAAGGCGCCATTCTTGCCATCCTCAAAGTACGAAGGGGTAGTAAGAGGTTCCTCAGCCACCCATTCCTCGACTGGCCGGACTGCGCTTTCAACGGTGGACACCTCTAACTTGTCGTCCACGTCCATAGTCCCCGGAACCAACAATGTCATTAACACTTGAAAAGCAGAAGGAAACGGTGAATTTGATGCCCGTGATCAAATTCACCCTTCCACCGCAGACCAAGTGAAAGGGCGACGGGGACAACCTCGACAACGGGGAGACCTCATCCGGACAAGCGCCCCGGGGAGTTCGTCTTACGTTCCTCGACCTCCCGGGGAACACTCCTTAACCTATCAATCTCCCCGGGGGACTCATGGAATACCATTACCCGTCCCCGGGGTGCTCATCTAAAAGTGGCATCCGTCCTCGGGAAATTCAAAACCTCACCCCTCACGACCTCGGCGTATTCACCCCACTCCTAGAAAACGATGCCTATTACAGCAGACTTTCGCATCCCTCCTCAAACGGAACGGCGGAGATTCACCTCCGTCCTCGGGGCACTCAACACGCTCCAGTGGCAATTCAAAAACACAAAATGATAAAAGGCAAGGAAATGAGACTTATTGTTTTATAGGTAACGGCGGAGTGCGCGGCGGTTGGTGCGACGGAGATGTCGAGCAGGCATGAACGAAGCAGTCGTCACGTGAGAAAGGAAGCAGAAGCGAAAAATGTGGAATGGACAGCGGCTCACGTACTTATACCCCCAGCACGGGACTCGAAGCGTCCCTAGGTACTTGAGTACCCTAGGGTAGCCGCCCCACCTGGCCTGTCCAACGCTTGACACGTGGCTAAGGCTCTCCGTCGCGTCCTTTCACATCTCCCCGACAACAACCTTACGCCTCCCCGACAATGACGTCAGGGGCGCTTCCTCGGCAAGGACGCCCGACGGACCGAACCCTCCCGTGCTCGCAGCACATCCACGTCGGGCAGGGACATTTCCCCGTTACCGATGCCCGACAACAGCTTCCCCGACACGCTCTCCCACCTAAACACGATGTCATCAAGTCCTCGCTCCCCCACCGCGTAGCTACGACTTGGGGGGCTCCTGTTCTGGCCTGGGCCCCCGCTTGGCCGGGAAGGCCCAACCCATTTATGATTGATGAAAGGCCCAAATGAGTTCTCCTCATCTGTGTCGAGCATGAGGCTCCTGTCGACCAGGATTTCCCGCCAGGCAGGAAGCTTCCCCCCGCCGGGCAGAAAGACGTGCATCCCACACGTCCTCTACGTGCTCCCCTCCGTGGGGACACGTCAACAACCAACTGCCCACCTCCAAAAGAACAGGTCAAACCCACTTTCCGGAGATCACGGGACAGTTAAACTAGGGCGAAGATCACGTTCTGGTCTTCACTACGCCACGTAAGCCCTAGCAGTCACTTGGGTTGGGCCTGGCCATCCAGCCCAACTCAAGATAACCGTTGGCCCTGCGCTGGGGTCTCTATAAATACGCTCTTTCACAAGAGGGTCAGGTATTCAATTCTCAACCTATTTTCGGTATTTGCTCTCAATCTGCCCAATTTCTTACTTTGGCATCAGAGTGTCTTGTAGGTACACCCCCTTCTCCTCTTTAACACCGGTCAACAGACAGTAAATCAAAGACGCGTGGCAGTCCAGTAATTCCCTTCTGATCAGGTCAAATCAAATTCATTCTCTAGTTCTTGCAACGTCTCAAAGTTCATATTTAAATCTTTATAATCATATGAAATAGTACAATCCATTGTCAATACTTTCTAATACAACAAGCTCTAAAAAGCAATGTCTCTAAATTAATAATATTAAAATAATATCTAAAGAGCAATTTCCAGCCATTTGAAGTAGTAGTTAATTTTGAAATTATTTCATTGCATACTTGACAAGTCCAGGAATGTGTGTCTTCATCATGTAATCTTTCCAATTAATGCTACTAGGGTCAAACTCTAGTTTCTCATCCTTCATGTTATATCCCTTTGTTTCCCTTCGTAAATTTTCAGTGTTGGCATCATCAAAGCTACAAAAGAAAATCATATTTTCATTAGTAATATGGAAAAAATAAAGATAAAATTCATCGTATTTATATTGAAAAGGAAATGAAATTACATACACTGCCTTAAAAAACACGTAAGGTTTGTATAGTTTTGCAAGTCGTTTCACCATTCTTATTTTCTTGAAGTTGTCATCATAAACATCCTGATAGGAATGGCAAATCATTTTGTTCACCAAATTTAAGACCTTGCATACATGCCAAAAAATGATTAATTAGTAAAAATACTATATTGCTTCCTTTAATATTAGGGTTTTAAATAATGGTCCTGGTTGCATTGGTTGCGTAAAGATTTTTATAATTTCAATCGATACAGGTGTTGCGATATAGATTGTGGTCGGTCGTTGATATAAATCAACTTTAATTTCTTATGCATCATAAAACGCTGAAAATCAATATTGATATAAATCAACTTTAATTTCTTATGCATCATAAAACGCTGAAAATCAATATTGATATCTGCAGTTTTCGATACCATTTTGTCGCATCCGTTTTCAGTAACGAATTGCTTTTTAAAATCTAGGTTGTTGATGTAGCATACCTTAAGTGGGAGTACATATTGGATCTCTGTATAAATGTTGAAAGCAGCCAAACTTTTCAAGGCAATTCCCTTGGAGATGACTATTAGCTTTCCATTTTTGTTTATGCAAGGGGTTTTCATGAAATATTGATGGCAAATGTTGTGAACATCAGAAATTTTAAGAGGGTTTCTTAACGAAGAAGAAACATTGTAGATGAAGTTTTTTGGAGCTTGATTTGAGTTGATAACAATGGCTGCAATCACACAATTGATGACCAAATCTACAGGCATCTACATATCATTATCAAATGATTAGTTGCATTATACTCCAAGAACGTTGATGTAGTTTCATATATTTCATTACTAAAGATAAGTGTAAATGACAGATCTATAGTTCAATCGCTGACGAAAGTATTTATTTATATTTAGATATTAATGTAAACAAATTATCAATATTTATAAATCAACAACTTTAATCAAAACTACCGAAAATAAATATATAAAAAGAACACTAATATTTTAATCAAAATAAACAAAAATTTGTAGATATGAACTTAGCCTTGTAACTTACTATATCTAAAACTGTCTTGGGATGACCAAGAAAACATGGCAGTTTCCCTTTGCCAAAGGCACATATCATACTATCAACAGTTCTGTAATCACAAATTAAAACAACTATCACCACAACATATAAAATACAGTTAGAAACTACAATAGGAACAAAAAATAATCTCTCTCAAATTCTTTCATAATTGTGAGTGACGAATGATATACCTTTGACCTTGGATCCAACCAGGAAATGGGTCCTCGATCGTACTAGTTACCATTGTTGGGCGTATAATGACCAATGGTACATTATCTCTATGATGCACTAAAAGCATTTCTCCCATTGCTTTTGTGAATACATATGTATTTGGCCATCCATGCAAATTTGCTCTAAATTTGCATTAGTTCATATGAGATCATAAAATAAGATTAGATCAATTCAAAAGAATGACCAAGTATTAAGAAAATAGAGTATAGTATATAAGAATCTGATGAACCTTTCAATCCCAAAATCTTTCAATGCATATTTGATTGTGTTTTCATCCACATTCATTGCCCTAAATTCTTGTAGTTTTTTCTCCAACAAATCTATTTCTGTCTGTATGTCTAGTTTTGAAGTCCCTTTTAGAGATTGACCCATCTTAAATGCTTTCTCTGAAAAAACTGATTCTCCTTCCTTAGCCTCTCCGCACACATAAGCTAGAAGAAATAAATATATATCAATTTTAATTAATATATAATTTCTCGCACCTTCTGAACTAGACCATAATTTCAATCTGATATTCATTAATCGAAAGGATAGATTTTTAAGTCATTTTTTAACTTACCTGTTGATATGTGGACAAGAAGCTTTATTTTGTGGCACTTTTTTGCAAAGTTTAAGACATGTAAAGCACCCATTGTATTAACACCCATGGAAGTGTCAAATCTGCAGAATTTTTTTTAAATAATGAAATAATCAATTTATTTTATAGTAAAAATAATTATTTTTCCTTAAATTTGCCATCACCTTTCGTCAAAATTAGTTGTTGCAGCAGAATTGACAATAATGTCTATCTCTTGAAACATCACATTTTTAAGCTTTTCATCTTTTATTCCAAAATTTTCAATAGCAACATCTCCTGCAACTGCCACAACCTTCTTTGATATGAAAGAATTAAAATCTCCGCCCAACTTTTCTCTTAGCACTCGAAATAAATCTGTCCGAAATACCTTTTAAAAAAAAAGCAATGTAATAATTCATCAATATTCATAAAATGCAAATTTATAAGAAAATCAAATGAATATTGATGACGCACCTCATTTTTCAAACGATTAGAGGCCATGTCGGTATTTGAAGCTCGTACGAGAAGATAAAGCTTCTGTATCTCTGGTTGAATTCGTAGTATCTTTTCAACAAAAACTTCAAAAAGAAAAATTCAACAAAAACATAAAATTGTGACATCTAAAATAATCATTAATATTACAAATTTGATTAATTATATAAAGTTGTGTGGTATATACTATATAGTACCTTTTGCTAAGAAACCAGTTGTGCCAGTCACTAAAATGGTCTTTCCCTTCAGAAAGTTTTGCATCATACCAGAGTTCATTTTAGAGAAATAAACTTCTTGTCAATGTTGTGTAAAGGGTTATGTATGATCCAATAGTAGTTATGATTGCATTATTTATAGATGTAAAGGTTTGAATTCAGCTGGAGTATATATTATTGAGTTTTATTTTTCTCTTTATGACTGGATTGATATTTATTTTTACGGTTAAGACAGAGTTCATTAAATGAATCAAAAATGGAAAGTACTAGTATGGACCATCATTGAGAACTTATGAAAGGGTCCACTACAAAATTCACACCAAACAATGTACTCGCATAAATTGATAACATTAAAATCAGAAGGGGATAACCAAACCAAATAACCTATATCCAACCAAACAATCTAATAAGTAGATCCGGACACACATGGTAAATCAATAATTTGTGTTCATCCAAAATCATTTCAACTACATACATATCCCAATGTCATTGACCAAATGCTAGTGTATGCTAAATTTATAAAAGAGCTATTCTCTGAAAAATGACGATTAAGAGATGATGAAAATGTCGTTTTGGTTGAAGAGGGTAGTGCTTTCAATCAAAGGAAGCTTCCATCTAAACTTACTGATTCAGGTAGGTTCGCTATCTCATGTTTTATTAGGCCTATAAAAGTGGACCAAGCTCTTTGTGATTTGGGGGCAAGCATTAATTTAATGTCACTCTTAATGAGGAGGAGGTTGGGATGTGGAGAGTCTAAGTCTATTCATATGAGCCTCACATTAGCCTCACAGATTGTATCCTTATGAAATATTGGAGGATGTATTAGTTAAGGTGGATGACCTTGCTTTTCCGGCCGACTTTATAATTCTGGACATACCGAAAGACCCTGAAACACCATTGACTCTTGAAAGACCATTCTTGGTAACAGGAAGATCTTTGATTGATGTAGATTTGGACGAGTTTGCATTAAGGTTCAACAAAGAACAAATGGGCTTCAATATGTTTGAAGCCATAAAGCCCAATATGAACAACCTTGATGCTACAAGGTGAGCAAGATAAGAAAATCACCTAACAAACAAATGCTGACAAGAACATAATTGAAAGATCGACAGAGGATCTGGTGGCGGAAGTCTAGACAATAAGGACTACTGGGCGTGTTTAGGTTTAAGGCATTCAGGCCTTACACAATTTAGAAGATTTGTGAGAATGTAAGTGTTGAAGTGAAGGATCCTAGAGAATTAAAGTACTTCGTTGTTATGGGTAAGGAGCTAATAGTCTTGCCACATACTGAAAAAGCATCGAAGATGGTGTCTCTGATGCTCATAGAGCCTTAGGATCTTGAGTCAAGTAATGACTTTAAATAAGCGGTGCGTGAGAGGCAACCCACTAATTGGTAACTTATTTTAATTTCATTTGCATTGATTTAATTTCAGTTAATTTAAAAGTTCGTCTGCTTTGCATTTTTGGTGTTTGGTATTTTTAATGTGTGTCAAAAATATGTAAAATATTTAAAAGGGTAATAGAAGTATCAAGTTGCAATGAGGTAATGTGTGAGAGAAGAATTATGTGCCCAAAAAAGGAGTTTGCCATTGTATTTAATGTGGGCGCACAGTCATCCAATCTTGGCGCGTTAGGCCTTCAACGCGCGACATTACTACATAGTGCGGACACATTATGCCTGTTGTGGATATAACCCTTGGGTTTGATTGTTTGATATGGGATCGTTGGCTCTACCATTGGCCAACACGGGTGCATTGGACTTCAACACAGGCGCATAGGACTTCAATGTGGGCATGCTGAAGCTCTATAAAAATGGATTTTTGCCATTTTTTATTTTCATCCCAACTCTAATTCTCACTAACCTTACTCTATTTTTTCATCTTCCTATTATTTTTGAACTCTCTGCAAAAAAATATGGACCCATAGAAAAGAAGTTGAGCCTCTAGTGCACCAACGTCATCTACCCCACCTTCTCAAACTGCCATAAAATACCCCATCTATCTGTTTGCAACTCAAGCAAGTGCAGAAATTTTTTTGCAAATTAAGGAGTTTACAATGGTAAGGGAGCATGTTTTTTATATGAAAATATGAGTGGTTACGAAGAGTTGTGCCACATGCTAATAATGAGAGGGTGGACGATATAGATAGTTTCAATCGCTTCATGACGTTTCCTTATCAATTTTAGATATCATAAAGCATTTATAATGAATTTTTTTTAGATATCATGCATATCACTAATGGTAGTTTCTTAAGCGTTGATAATCATAAAATGAACGGTAAATATTTGTTTAAGAACGCTAAGTTATCTCATTTGTTTCTATAAAAACCGAGGTGAAAATGTTTTTTATAATTACATTGTTTACACAGAATATTGAAAAAAATAATACAGTAAAATACAAATTTTGGTGTAAGAAGTTATATGGTCCAAATATTGCATGCATCCAATTTATAAAGAGTTATCTAGTCTATTCATTGAATGCATTCAACTTCTATTAAAAAATATTTTTCTCCACTTGCAATCTATCATAAAGAACTTTTACATGCTTCTAAATACAACAACAACAACAACACCATTTTGTGAGATGGATTCCAAAAGAATGATGTGATTTCTACTTCTAAAGAGTTTGAAGCGGTTACTTATAAGTTAGGGTTAAGGTAAAATTTGTCTAATGAGTGATTTTATAGTAAAATGTTATGTATGTTATACCTCGGTTATTAAGAAAACCAACGAGATATATCATTTAGTTTACAAAAAAAATATAATTAATAAAAATAGTTTCCTAAATTGTTTTTCCCCTCTGAGTTTTTGAAAAAACCGAGGTAATATGTGATTTCTAATTCTAAAAAGATATATTATGACACACATTGGATTCATATCCACTAGAATAACAATGATCATCCATATTAAAAAATGTAATGTATCTTTTAGATTTTGAAGGCGTTTGAGCTTTTATGATTGTTTCACTTCCTATTCTCCACTTTATTTAAATATTATTTTTTGTTTCAACATCTCATTTCTAACTCTTTGTGTCTTCAAACCTAGTTTCAAAGTCTTTTCTTTTCATCAAAAATGTCTTAAACAACTTTAGATGAAAATCTTTTATTCGTAATCAATAAAAAGTTTGTCGATTTCGATGATTTGAAAGACAAAGATTTTGATTTGAGGATAACTATTCAAAAAAAAAATTGAACGATTACTTTGACATTCTAAATGGACCCATCATCATTAATATTGATAAAGATTTCTGGTTAAATGTCTTTGTTGGGCCATTTGGTCATGATGTCGAGTCAATTCAGTCCTATGTCAATGGCTTTCTTGTCATAATTACTCAATCACTTATTGCTCAGACAATAAAATAAAAGGAAGGTGTTTGTGTTGAACATTATAGATTCAACAATGTCTATAAATATCACCTTAACCTAACTTATGCAACCAACGATAATCTCAGCAGTCCTACTAGTCTACGACCAATTGGAGAAGTTTTGTATCGACTTCTAGTGTCAAATCTCTGTCCAAGAGAGAAAGAACTAGAAATGCTTACTTGAAATGAAAAGCATCTATTGTTATTCCTTACCAAGAACATCATAGTTAATCTTCATCTTACCATTTTTTATTTCTTAAAGGAAATGATAATCTTCTATAGGGATGAAATGACTTTCCTCATACCATATGGAAAACTTTTTTCTAAACTTTTCTCAAAGTTAAAGATAGTTAATATTGATACTATTGAATTTGAGTGGAGTATGAAATTTGAATATGTAGAATAGTTATTTTTTTGTCCCGTTTTTAATTAATGAAATATTTCCTTTCATGTTATTGCCTATTATTTTTTATTGATAACAAATTTTTTTTAGAATTACTAATTAATAAGAAAAAAATTGGAAGAAAAAAAATTAACTAAGAAAAAAAGGGAAGATTGGAAGGTGACAAGTGAGAAATCACTAGAAAAAATCTTAAATGCAGTTACTTGTAAGGGAACATCATATATATGGGTGACGCCCCCTCAAAAAACTAAGGGGGATTTCTGTGTTATTAATGAGTTGTGCGAGTTGGCTGGAGTTCCTACTCATCCTGATGAAGTGATAGTGATTCCAATGCTCCCAATCACCACAAATTTTATTTACAAGACCCTCCACTAAGATGAGCATAAAGAGGAAGATGTTTATTGTCTAATCTGCAATAACAACCACCCAAGGAAGTCCATTAGTAGCAGCAAACACCAGAGCAGATGCAACGGAGGGAAGGGATTGCCTTGGGCATGAAAACTTGGAAAACTGAAGCTTTACCTAATATGTACATTAACCTCCAAGGTTTGGAGTTGGGTAAGCTTTTATGATGATCACAGAGATCATGTACTAGTCCCAAACCTAAAGGAATGTTTTTCTATTTCAGTAACCATGGAATTCTACTTTTTTGAGCAGGATCAAGCCTTGGCCAACCGCCGAGCACATATGATAACCAATTGGGTGTTGAAATGTATTTTAGGTGGTTGATTTATCGTATCCGCAGGGATTGCTCAGATATCTACATGCTTGCTGTTCAATAATTTAACGTTCTAAGAAAAGGGTTTTCAAAGAGTTATTATTTTGTAACATAAGTTTTTTGTAGAAAAGAGTAAACTAGAGAATGGATGGTTTGTTTTAAAGAAAAGCATGTCAAGATTAGATTTCGTTAACCCTTTTCATACATATCTGATTAATTAAGCATGTGAACTTATTTTTGATCAATACAATCGCGTATCCTTGCAAATCTTTTTATTTCTAAAGCGTCTTCGTGGATACTATTGTTTTAATCGCTAGATGATTTCTTAAAATAACAATCGAAACAATAAACATAAAGATCAATACAAAGAAAATATTAACTTTCAAATCTATGTATAGAGTTTGTTGGTTAATAGATGAAGAAATTAGATCAAGACATGGAAAATATATGTCTAGAGTGATTCAAACCATAAATACAACATTAAAAGTAAAAATCTCCATCATCTATTGATAATAAACCTTTTTCACACACAAAAGATCAAAAGAAATATATAATAGTAAGGTTAACTACCTCTAATCTTGACACAAAAGTGTTTAGCTATCCATCACCATGGTAGCTTGATTAACAATTAAAAAAGAAAGTTTTGCTAGCATCAAAGTCGAAGAATTTAGGATTGATGCTACAAAGATTTGATTCTCACTTCTTTTTGAGTTTCTAAGATTTTTTGACTTAAAAACCCCTCCTAATCTCTAAAATGCTAAAATTGTAAATGTCCTCCAAGATATTTATAGAAAGTGCAAAAAGTAGCAGTAAGTGGCACCGTGCTAAGCGCGGTCAGCAAAACAGAGGCAGAAACCCAGAAAGTGTGCTATACGAGGTTGGAGGCCGCTTAGCATGGTTGAAAGCCATTAGCTACCGCCTCAACAGTGAAAACACGCTGGAACCGCGCGCTAAACACTGTTTACCAAAACGATCGTCTCGAAAATGATCTTTTAGACCTTTTTTCCTTCACCATAGGTTCCTAGAATTATATATCAGCAAGAAGACCTGTAAAAAAGCATCAAAATGATCATAATTCACAATATTTACAATAAAATCAAAAACTTGCATATTTACACTAAAACGTATAGGTTTACTACTAAAATATCAAAGAAACCATTGGAAAGGGCCACAAAATACCATCAAATGTATGCACAATTTGCCCCCTAACAACTCTCCCCAACTTATTATTTTATTTGTCCTTAACAAAAGTTTCCCAAACAAAAACAAACCCGAAACACTCACGAAATCAGAATCAACAAAATAGAATAAGAATAATTTCATTGTTCAAAAAGTAGAAGTACAAACAAGATAACTTACTAAGCTCCAAATAAATCATGGGGATGAAACTATTGCTAGGTGCAAAACACAAATAAAAACTTCTTGAGCAATACAATTTCAACATAAATCATACCTAAGTACACATTCATCAATAGATGAGAACAATATGAGAATTTATCACTCACCAAACAATCCTGCAAACATCCGAAACAAATTATGCATTCAACAAACAAAATTCATTAATGAGTGAAAAATAAGGAATCACAAGGGCATCAAGGGTTTGTAATTTGGCTTGGCTACAAAGAAGGGTCATTTATCAAAGTCATTGAAACAAAAATGCCTATTCCTAAGAGAACATTCAATTCTCACAACCATAGCACTTCAAGACCTTAACCTTCTTGTTTTCTTTTCTTTGAGACATCATTACAACTTTGAGATTTTTGTTGGCAATTCATGCCCAATTTCTTTTCTTTTTCATTTGTTTCTTTTTTGAAGCTTTTTCATCATTCAAAACCACTTTATTTTTCATGATGTCTCGATCTACCTTTTTCTCCCCAACTTTGAACACAACCAAAACATGATATTAAGAATGCTCTCACACATCTAAGGCAAGGAACAACAAAAGAAACCATACTTAAGGTTGAGGTTCAAAATTTTCACAACAAAAATTCAAGATCCATTTCTAAATTCCCTTATTTTTCATGTATAATATTTACACAATTCAATTATTCACACGGATCTTGATACAAAGGCTCAATGGGGTTATCAAATGCTCGCTCACTCACAAAGTAGATTGATCATTCTTATTTGTTCAAGTTGTTTTTCTCAAAATACACAAAAATTGCCTTGATCTTTTTCTTCCTTTTCCATAAATTAACACACATGCATGATTTCAACATAATAAGAACGAGTTAAACAAGAATTTCAGTATCCTGCATATATTATACAATGAAAACTTCCTCACAAAGGCAATGTTCTAATTTATTCATAATTGAAAAAGTATTTCAAAAGAAGTAATGACTACAAGTTTTACACCCATCACAAGTTTCATATCCATGCATAGTTTAGAAAGCGATAGAAATGTACCTTGCACGGTACCTTTACTCAATCATATCATAACCACTCAATTGCCCATTGATTTATCAATATTGGCATTAGTCACAAGGTTCCTTAAAGTTTTTAAACTTAGGAACAACAAAAAATCAAAAAAAAAATTCTACAAAAACTAACAATTGCAAAAACTACTCAATATAAAACATATTATCATAAAGCAAAAATTGCGACACCCAAAACAATGGTGCCGCAACATATGTTCCTCATCCTTCCAAGGATGGTACAAAATGATCCAAAACTACAATAAAAACCGAACAACAAAACCCTAAAAATTCAAACATAAATATAATATAAAGTAAACAAAAGATAAGAGGAACCTATGATCAACTAATCAGAACTGGGCTCCGAGCCCAGCTCCTAAAAACCCTCCCTGCTATTATCATCTTTATCATCCACCACAGCCTCAATATCCTCCACATCGTCCCTAGCAACATCTGGCTAGGGCACCTAAGCACTCTGAGGAGGAACCAGCCTCCTCTTGCGATGGGAACAGATTCTCAACTTGTGGTTCATGAACCTGCAAGTGCAAAGCTCACATGGATGAGTACAAAAAATTAAAGTCCCTCTGATGAGCCATGTGCATATCCCACGTATGCATGCACGCGACATGCTTATCAAATGTCTGATCATCAGGAGGGACTCCTTTGTGCTACTGTGGTGGCTGATCTGGGTGTGCTGGTGGTGGTAGTGGTGGCTGGTCAACTCATGACATATAGTGACTTTGGATATATGTGTCCGTCACTACACCCTTTATGGTCTTGTGGACCACACTCGGGATTAGGACACCCGCTCGGGAGCACATTCCCATAATAAGTCTCGAAAATACCAAAATCACAGGGACCTTAGTACCCAGGTGGGGTCCACTAGAAGTTGTGGCTTGGATCTCATCATAAATAATCCTAGAGACGTCAACCTACCTCTCCTCCAAAATATAGTATAGCATACACACAATATCAGCTGGGATGGAGGAGGTATGACTCCTTGGCCTTAGATTATGCAGGACAAGGGTCATCAAAATCTGAGTTATGGTGTTCATGTCTCCTCTTTTCAATATCTTTGGCCTCCCCGTTGCATTCAGCTCAAATCCTCGACCCGGATGTGCCAAGGCCAAGCACACATTCTCTAAATTCCATATTTTTTCTAGCCACCCTTGTGTAGTAGGAGCACTGTTGTTGAAAAGTATTTTCGCTGGGTTTTTTTATTGTATTCGCATGAATTATGTTATCAAATATATAGATGCTCGTCATTCAATAGTTTAACGTTCTAAGAGAAAGGTTTTCAAAGAGTTATTGTTTTGTAACATAAGTTTTGCAGCAAAGAGTAAACTAGAAAATGGATGTTTTGTTTTAAGAAAAACATGTCAAGATTAGATCTCGTTAACCCCTTTCATACATATCCGATTAATCAAGCATGTGAACTTAGTTTCAATCAATATAATCGCGTATCCTCGCGAATCCATTTATTTCTAAAGCAGCTCTATGGGTGTTATTATTTTAATCGCTAGATAATTTTTCGAAATAACAATCGAAACAATAAACATAAAGATCGATACAATGCAAATATTAACTTTAAAATCTATGTCTAGAGTTTGTTGGTTAATAGATGAAGAAATTAGATCAAGACTTGGAAAATCTATGTCTAGAGTGATTTAAACCATAAATGCAACATTAAAATCAAAGATCTTAATCATCTATTGATCATAAACCTTGTTCGCATATAAAGGATCAACTGAAATACATAATAGCAAGATTAACTACCTCTAATCTTGACACAAAAGTGTTTAGCTAACCATCATTATGGTAGCTTGATCAACAAGTAAAAGAGAAAGTTGTGTTGGCATCAAAGTCGAAGAATCGAGGCTTGATGCTCAAAAGATTTGATTTTCACTTCCTATTGAGTTTTCAACATTTTTTTGACCTAAAACCCTTTCTAAGCTATAAAATTATGAAAAGTGTAAAAGTTACAAAGTTGGTGAAAATATCTTCCAAGGAAGATATTTATAGCAAGTGCACAAACTGCAGTAAGTGGCACCGCGCTAACTACCATCAGGAGCGCGCTAAGCACGGTCAGCAAAACATAGGCAAAAATCCCAAAAAGTGCGCTAAGCGCGGTAGGAAGGCACTTAGCACGGTTGAAGACCTTAGCTACTGCCTCAGCAGTGAAAACACACTTGAGCCGCACTGAAAAGCACGCTAAGCGCGGGTTACTGACACGATCGCCTCGAAAATTATCTTTTAGGCCTTCTTTCCTTCACCATAGATTCCTATTATAAAAAATAAGCAAGAATACATGTCAAAAAGTATCAAAATAATCATAATTCACAATATTTACAATAAAATCGGAAACTTGCATATTTACACTAAAACTAATAGATTTACTATTAAAACATCAAGGAAACCATTGGAAAGAGCCACAAAATATAATCAAAAGTATGCACAATTTGGCCTTTAACAACTCTCCCCAACTTATTATTTTGTTTGTCCTCAAACAAAAGTGTCTCAACTAAAATGAACCCGAAACACCGCACAAGAATCAAAATCAATACAATAAAACAACGACAATTTCATGGTTTAAAAAGTAGAAGTACAAATAACATAACTTATCAAAATCTAAACATATCAGGGAGATGAAACTACTACTAAGTGCAAAAACACAATTCAAAACTTGTTGAGCAATACAAGTTCAACATGAATTACATCTAAGCGCACATTCATCAATAGATGAAAACAATATGAGGTTTTATCACTCACCAAACAATCCTACAAACATACGGAACAAATTATGCATTCAACAAACAACATGCATGTATAAGTGAAAAAGAAGGAATCACAATGGCTTCAAGGGTTGTAAAAAAATGTCTATTCTTAATATAGAATTCAATTCTCACAATCATAACACTTCAATACCTTAACCTTCTTGTTTTCTTTTCTTTTAGGCATCATTACAACTTTGAACTTCTTTGTTGGCAATGCATGCACAATTTCTTTTCTTTTTCATTGGTTTCTCTCTTTCCAACTCTTTCATCATTCAAACCACTTTATTTTTCACGATACCTCAATCTACCTTTTACTCCCCAACTTTGAACACAACCAAAACATGATATTAAGAATTATGTCACACATCTAAGGCAAGGAACAACAAAATTAACCATACTTAAGTTTGGGGTTTAAAATTTTCACAACAAAATTTCAAGATCCATTTCTAAATTCACTTATTTTTCATGTATAATATTTACACAATTCAATTATTCACACGGATCTTGATACAAAGGCTCAATGGGGTTATCAAATAATCAGACACTCACAAGGTAGATTGATCATTCTTATTTGTTCAAGTGATTTTTCTCCAAATACACAAAAATTGCCTTGACCATTTTCTTCCTTTTCCATAAATTAACACACATGCATGATTTCAACATAATAAGAACGAGTTAAACAAGAATGTTGGTATCCCGCATATATTATACAATGAAAGCTTCCTCACAAAGGCAATGTTCTAAATGATTCATAATTGAACAAGTATTTCTAAAGAAGTAATGACTACAAGTTTTACACCCATCACAAGTTTCATTTCCACGCTTAGTTTAGAAAGCGATAAAAATGTACCTTGCACGGTACCTTTACTCGATCATGTCATTACCACTCAGTTGCTCATTGATTCATAAATCTTGGAATTAGTCATAAGGTTCCTTCGAGTTTTCAACTTAAGAACAACATAAATTCAAAATTCTTTTATCAAACTAACAATTGCAAAAACTACTCAAAATAATAAAACATATTATCATAAAGTCAAAATTTACGACACCCAAAACAATGGTGTCGCACATATGTTCCTCATCTTTCAAAGGATGGTACAAAATGATCCATAAGTAAAATAAAAAAAAAATAACACAATCCAGAAAATTCAAACATAAATATAATATAAAGTAAACAAATGATAAGAGAAACCCAGGATCAACTACTCAAAATTAGCCTCTAAACCAATCTCCCATGTGGCATCCCCGCTATCATCATCATCGTCATCCGCAGCCTCATAATTTTCTTCATCCTCATCATCCCTAGAAACCTCTGGCTGGGGCACCTAAGCACCCTGAGGCGGAACCTGCCCCCTCTGAAAATAGAAAGGTATGTCGCCAGGCAAAGCTATATAAGCGTCAAAGTCCTCCTGCGTCGGGAACGGATGCTCAACTTGTAGCTCACGAACCTACAAATGTAAAGCTCACATGGATGAGTGTAAAAATATAAAGGACCTCTAATGATCCATGTGCATATCCCACATGTACATGCATGTGACACGCTCATCAAATGCCTGATCATCGGGTGGAACTTCGTCATGCTGCTGTGGTGGCTGATGTGGGTGGACTGGTGGTAGTGGCTGGTCAAGTCTCGACATACTGTGACTTTGGATCCATATGTACATCACTACCCTCTTTATGGTCTTATGGACCACACCTGGGATTGAGACACCCGCTCACACACACAGGCCCTAAGTCCTGGAAATACCAAAATTGCAGGGACCTTAGTACCCAAGCAATGTCCGCTAGCAGCTATAGCTCGAATCTCATCAGAAATAATCCTAGCAACATCAACCTGCCTCTCATGCATGATATAGTAAAGCATACATGCAATGTTAACCAGAATGGAGGAGGTATGACTCCTTGTCCTAATGTTATGCAGAACAAGGGTCATTAAAACCTGAGCTATAGTGTTCATGTCTCCTCTCTTCACAATCTTTGGCCTTCCCGCCGCATTCAACTCAAATCCTCGACCTGGATGTGCCAAGGGCAAGCACACATTCTCCAAATTCCAATTCTTTCTAGACACTCTCTTATAGTATGAGCACTATTCACTGTCAACAAAAACCAATGGGCTGCCCAAATAATCATTAATCACATCTCTAGAGAACGACACATGTCTCCCTCTCACAAAGGTCATAAAGGTGTACATCTATCTCTCTGTCAGAATAGCGTTCGCATATAACTCACGCACTATCTCATAGTTGAGCAAGGTCGGTGGGGTTAGGAGATATTGCCAACCATGCGACTTAATGATGTTTTGACAGCCGCGAAATTCCCCTTGGGGGTTAATCCTGAAAAATACGCTAAGTCCAAATACTTCTTCTGGTTAGCTTGAGGTATCGACCCTGTTTCTCAACCCCCAAAAATCTGTGCGCATCATACTCCACAGGTGGCTGTCTTTGTTGTGATTATTGTCCAGTGCTAAAACAGAGACGCTTAGGAGCCATTTGCAACCAAGAAAAAATCAGACTAAAACAACACCAAACAAGTTAAACAACCAGCCAGGAAATTCAAGAAAAATAATAAGAAACCCCAGGTCAACACAAAACAGTAAAACCGTCGATGAAAAATTAAAAATCGAGGTTTTTGATCCCAGGGGGTGCACTTATCAAGGTCAAAAACATCCTTGAAGTTGGTTGAAAACATGACTTAATAAGTGCTAAAAATGTGAAATTTCACCAAGTCTTTTCCCCTCTTGCATTGATTTTGATCATAACTCCAAATATATCCATTTTTTGCATATGGGTCACTTTTACACTTTTGTAGAACTTGTCAAGACCTTTCCAACAAGCTTTGAACCACTCCATTTAGATGTGTGGTTAAAAAGTTATGGTTTTGCCCCTTTCAAAACCCTAATTCCCGACTTTTTCGATTACTCTTCAATCCTTGATCCAATGGTCACAAAAATTTATTAATAGATACAATATGTCATTAGGAACATGATTTGTTTCAACTTTGGGGTCAAAACCCTTTTGGTCAATGAGTTTACTTTTTAGTTAGACGAACCGATCGATCGGAAAACCCCGAATCAACTGTTGGTGTTCTGGGTCCTCTAAGGTCTTGAAACTTCTTGTATGGACTTAACTAAGTCATAAGAGCTCCATGGACCATGATTCCATCATTGTAGCACCTTTTAAATCAAAAGTCAAACCATAGTTGACTTTTCCTAATCAGAAACCCTAATCGGGAGTCCTAGACTGCACTGCTCTGCTTATTTGGGTGACAACCTCAAATTGGATTCATAATTGATCCAATATAGTATCTTTAAGAGTGTGGGGACTTTTTTCATGGAGAAAAAACCCAAGACATTGACTGATCAAACCATCGAAACCCCGGTTCCTAACTGTATGATGCCCTAATTCACTCGCATCTTGACAAAGACAAACTTGAAATAGGTTAAAGTTGGATAAGCAAATGGTGATGCTCCTAGAATGATGATGAAGATCTAAGGTTCAAAATTTGGGGTGCAACAGCTAAGCGTGTTCAGCAAAACATAGGCAAAAATCCCAGAAAGTATGCTTAGCGCGGTATGAGGGCGCTTAGCACGGTTGAAGATCTTAGCTACTGCCTCAACAGTGAAAACGCGTTGGAACCGCGATGAAAAGCATGCTAAGTGCGTGTTACTGACATGATCGCCTCGAAAATGATCTTTTAGACCTTCTTTCCTTCACCATAGGTTCCTATCATAAAAAATAAGCAAGAATACCTGTCAAAAAGCATCAAAATGATCATAATTCACAATATTTACAATAAAATTGGAAACTCTCATATTTACACTAAAACTAATATATTTACTACTAAAACATCAAGGAAACCATTGGAAAGGGCCATAAAATATAATCAAAAGTATGCACAATTTGGCCCTTAACAACTGTTCACTTTCAGCCAGAACCAATGGGTTGCCTAGATACTTATTGATTGCATCCCTAGAGAATGAAACATGTCCCTCTCTCACATAAGTTATAAAAGTGTACATCTGATCCTCTGTAGGAATGACGTTCGCATAAAACTCATGCATTATCTCATAGTTGAGCTGGGTCGGTGGAGTTAGGAGGGCTTGCCAACCATGCGACTCTATTATTTTCTGACAGCCGTGAAAATCCCCTTGAGGGTTGATTCAAAAAATCTGCTCAGTCCAAATACTTCTTTTACTCAGCTCAAGGTAACGACCTTGCGGCTGATCCCCTAAGACTATGTGTGCATCATACTCAACAGGCGGCTTCCTTTGATACGACGATTGTCTAACACTAAAACGAGCACGCTTATCAGCCATCTGCAACCAAGAAAAATAAACCAAAACAACACCAAACAACTTAAACAAACAGCCAGAAAATTCAAGAAAAATCATATGAAACTATTGTTGCACCCCAAAATTTGACCAACTTTTCTATACCTAGCTTGTGTTTCATTTCATTCACATTTGCATTTCATTGACATGTATGCAGGAGATCAAGAGGTATGATTACTAATTAAGGGCTATACAAGACTGTGAGGCTATCTAAGAATGTTGTTCATATGTTCAAGGGTTGACATCCTTGTCAGAGAAGTTAAAAGATCCTCGGAGAGAGTGGTTGAAACCAAGTAGGTGGGTCTCCTAACTTGAGAGTTATGGGGAAGACCATCCGATGATTCTGAGGCCATGAAGTTGGACTTGAGGTCTTGAGAGAGCTCATGAGAAGTGTTGAGGACTACTTTGAGGCCTAAACAGGTCATTGTGCAAGATCAAGAAGGCTCAGCCATGATGGGTGCAATTAGGGTTTGACTGGGTCAACCCTAAGTCAAATGATGATTTGAAGAAGGTTGAGACCTAATCCAAGAGCCATGTGATCATGGATTGATACATTGATATGTTCTAAGGATGATTCCAAGGTTAAATCATCATGATTGAGGAATTTGAGAAGTTTCAGGCTAGGGTTTCTAAGACTTGACAGTGTAAAATCCCCTGGTTTGACCCCTGACTTCAAGGCCATTTAACTCAAGATATGATTGTCATCTCATCTTGACCCCAACATGATTGCATGATATTAGCTTTAATTTGAGCACTAGAAGTCCTTGATAGGGTTTATATAACTCAAGTTATGAGCCAGACAAGTTACAAGTCATCTGAGGCATGTGAATTTGGAGCTTCAAAGTTACCCAACTTGCATGAGTCTTTTGCCCTAGAAGGGTAATTCCTATGAACTTTTGGTCAACATGAATGTTGTTCCTTATCCTCTTGGCTTTCCATAGAGTACTAGAAGTCCATGATTCGATTTGTAGAACTCATGTTATGGCTTTGACAAGTCAAGGGTATTTTGGGTATTTGGGCATTACAGGTCATTTTAAATCATAAGTCCATTTCACCATCTTGCAAGCTTCAAATGGATTTTTGTTCAACATGAAAGTTGCTCCAAATGATGTTTTTAGCTTAGCCAATTATCAAGAGTCCATTGATATGGATTATATCAAGCATTGGTTGAAGAAAGTTCATATAAAGGCCATTTTAATGAATAAAAAGGTGAAAATTCAAAATAATTGGAAATAACATGTTTTGAAGTCAAATTTGTGGTCAATTTGAATGGAATTGATATTCTAAAGAGATTGGAATTGTCACATTTGTGATTTGAATTCCATAACATGGCCATTTGGAAGGTTGCTTCACAAGTAGGAAACATATCCAACACATTCCATGGATTGAAATCAAGGGATGAGAACCACTTCATTACACTCCACAAGGGTTAAGTGAATCATTTTGAACTGAGTTTGAAGAGTGAATAAGGCTAGAATGTGCATACCAACCTTGAATTTTTGGAAGAGAGTGAAAATCCAAAATCCACAAATGGGCTTGGGTTGGGCCTCTAACGTGTTGAAACAGAAGATAAATATGATTTGGATCAGTTTAGGAAGCTTCTAGTGCCAAATTTCGTGGAGAAGCCATTGATGCAAAGTGAAGAAGAAATCTTGAAATTGAGATTTCATTTTTGAGAATCAGAAGTTTTCAGCAGGAATTGATCATCAAGAATCATTCACCATTGATCACTGAAGGTTTCTACACGATTTGGAAGAGAATTGAAGCCTAAATCCACTGCAATCAAAGCTCAAAGCTAGGTTTTAACTTCTTGAATTTTCTCTCTGTTTATGTGTTTTTAAAGAACTAGAAGCATGCGGTTAGGTTCCCCTTATGATCTAGATGGATTATGGATGCTTAATTTGAACTTTAGTGACAATTTAGGGTTGACACCATTTTCGGTTGAGATTGATATCTTGTGATCCTTGCGTTTTTAGCACGAATGAGTAGTGTAGTTGAGTTGCTGGTGAAATTTAGATCAAGTTTCATTTAGGAATCATGGCGAATGGTTGAGTGTAGAGGTAGTTAGGGTTGAAAAGGGGTGGCCGGAAAAGCCACTGGCGGCCCTGGTTCGCGTGCGCGTTTTGCAGCTTGCAGAAGTTTGAAAAGGTTGAAGATATAATCGTGTCCATCCATGTGCAACAAAAACGTGACTTGGTCATTCCATCCTAGCGCTCAGAAGGCGCCACGTATGCCCCCCCTTAAACGCCCTGTTTTGATAAATGGAATTCCCCAGCTTTGCGAGCTTCGCTGTGTGAACCGAGCGTGCATAGGTTCGATACCTCACGCATACCTTTTTTCTTTTAATTTGTGAACCTAGCTACAAGGTTCACCTAAGCTAGGGGCATCAATATTTTTTCTACTTCACTCTTATCAATTTCTTTTTCTTTTTCAACTACTCCCTCTTTCTCCAAAACATTTTTTCAATGCGTCTACCAATCTCTCCACCACTTCTAGTAAATATAGCCTTGCAATGCTCCTTGGGATTAACTTGAGTGTTAGCCGGAAACGGCCCGTTGGATTGTTCGGCTAATTACTTAGACAATTACCCAATTTGATCTCAAGATTCGGAATAGAAGCATCGGTATTCTATTGGTTAGAAATTGACATTTGCATAAATTGGGTGAATGTGTCCTCCAACTTTGAATTTCCACTTGGAGCTTATGGAAGTTTAGTGTAGTTTTGATATTATTGTTGATGATTAGAAGTTCCGGCGTCTTGAGGCCTCTATTGTTGTTGATAACCTTGATTACCTCTTTGTTGGTAACCTGGGTTTTGATTTCCCGCATAATTCGCCTTTTCGACCACCGGAGGACAATACCCGGTATGGTAATCTCCTTTACAAAGCTCACAACCTGCCACTTGTTTGTTGTTGTTGGGAATTTCTTGCATTTATTTTATTTGTTGTGGAAGTTTTGACATTTGTTGAGTCAACAACTCCACTTGTTGTGAAAACAATTTATTTTGCGCAAGAATCACGTCATTTGTTCCCAACTCTATCATGCTCGGTTTCTGTTGAGGTGTACCACGATTGTGATTTCCTTGGTAATCATTGAGTGACATCCTATCAATAATAGCAATTGTGTTTTTGGCGCTCTTGGACATTAATGATCCACCCGAAGCAACATCCAACAAAGTCTTATAGACCGATTGGAGTCTATTTCAAAAGATGTGAACCTGAGTTAGTTCGTCAAAATCTTGGCCTTTGCACTTTCGTAACATGGATTTGAACCTCTCCCAAGCTTCATTAAGAGATTAATTTCCACCTTGAGCAAACACTGAAATTGTTGTCTTTGCTTCAATGAATCGATTGTGTGGAAAAAATCTTTTAAGGAACTTTTCTTCCAACAAATTCCAGTCCATCATTAACAAAGTGGATTGATCAAGATACCATTCATTGGTTGTCCCAATTAAGGAATGCGGAAATAGTCTATTGAATAAGGATTCTTCTTCAGCTTCTGGCGCTCCCGTTGCACCCGCAATTTCATAGAATTTTTTGAGATGAGTGAAAGGATCGTCATGATCCATCTCGGTAAAATAATTTTGATATAGAAGCGCAAGAATTTCAGTTTCAACTCCGAATGCCTCCCATTGTGGGTGTGACGTGCAAACTGAGCATTATGCCTTGGGCTGTTGGTACATGGTGTTGAAGTAGGAGGTGATGGTAGAGGTGGATTTTCCATGTTTGGTGTTTCAATTGGTATGGATAAAGAAGATTCTCCTTGCTCTTGTCTTTCTATAGCAAGTTGATGTCTCCGTCGTGTTCTGCTATTGAGCCTATGAGCAATTCTTTCAATCTCAGGATCAAAAAGAAGTTCTTCTGCAGGTACACTCCCTCGCATAAACAGATTCTTCACACTAGCCAAACAAATTAAAAAGCACAAGAGGATTACAGAGGTAAGAGATTCACAATACAAATGTTTTAAAATCACTAAACTATTGCAATGCTTGCAATATCAATATCGATAACAATCCCCAACAACGACGTCATTTTGTTGAAATGTATTTTAGGTGGGTATTTTATCGCATCTGCAAGGATTTTTCGAATATCTAGATGCTTTCCATTCAATAGTTTAACGTTCTAAGAAAAGGGTTTTAAAATAGTTCTTGATTTGTAACATAAGTTTTTTGTAACAAAGAGTAAACTAAAGAATAGATGGTTTGTTTTAAAAAAAGCATGTCAAGATTAGATTTTGTTAACCCCTTTCATAAATATCCAATTAATCAAGCATGTGAACTTAGTTTAGATCAATACAATCATGTATCCTCACGAATCCGTTTATTTTTAAAGTGGCTCTGTGGGTATTATTGTTTTAATCACTAGATGATTTCTCGAAATAACAATTGAAACAATAAACATAAAGATCGATTGAAAGCAAATATTAACTTTCAAATCTATGTCTAGAGTTTGTTGGTTAATAGATGTAGAAATTAGATCAAGACTTGGAAAATCTATGTCTAGAGTGATTAAAACCATAAATACAACATTAAAAGCAAAAGTCTTCATCATCTATTGATCTTAAACCTTGTTCACATACAAATGATCAAAAGAAATACATAATAGTAAGGTTAACTACCTCTAATCTTGACATAAAAGTGTTTAGCTACCCATCAACATGGTAGTTTGATCAACAGGTAAAAAAGAAAGCTTTATTAGAATCAAAGTCGAAGAGTCGAGGATTGATGCTCCAAGGATTTGATTCCCACTTCTTCTTTAGTTTCTAAGATTTTTTAACCTAAAAACCCCTTCTAATCTTAAAAATGTTGAAAATGTAAAAGTCCTTCAAAATATCTTCTAAGAAAGATATTTATAGAAAGTGCAAAAAGTAGCAGTAAGTGGCACCGCACTAAGAGCCATCTGGAGCACGCTAAGCGCGGCCAGCAAAACAGAGGCAAAAACCTAGAAAGTGCTCTAAGCATGTTTGCAGGCCGCTTAGCATGGTTGAAGGCCATTAGCTAATGCCTCAACAGTGAAAACGCGTAGGAACCGCGCGCAAAGCACGGTCTACCGACACGGTCGCCTCGAAAATGATCTTTTAGGCTTTCTTTGCCTCACCATAGGTCCCTAGCATTTTATATCAGCAAGAAGACCTGTGAAAAAGCATCAAAATGATCATTATTTACAATATTTACAATAAAATCGGAAACTTGCATATTTACACTAAAACTTATACGTTTACTACTAAAATATCAAGGAAACCATTGGAAAAGCACAAAATACCATCAAATGTATGCACAATTTTCTCCCTAACATTGGGCTAGGCGAGATCAATAATACCAGGAGAAGATTAATTGGCTTTGTGACTTCTCTTGCCCGGACGGTAGTTTCTGATTCATCAGTTTTAGTTTTCTTTCTTTATGTTTTTATTTATGTGCAAATCTTATGAAGAAGGGAAGTTATGATAAATTGATTTTCCCCAAAATTTTTAATTGTTTGCTCTACCTGTTTAATGAAATTATTTGTGCTTGTTTCTTTTTCAGTTGAGTTACTATCTTACCATTGAATATGAAAGCAGTCAAACAAAAAAATGATGAATAAAGAGATCAAGATTGATGTTCCTGAGCGGAGTAATGATTGATGAAAAAAAAAGGACGCAACTATTGGTACTCAGCCTTCAGATATCTAAGTAAGTAAAGTTTAACTGATTATATTTTGATTGTTTACTTATTTATTTTTCTGAGTGTATCCTTGCATTTATAATATCTAGGGTTTGTATTTTAGCTATTTTAATTAGTTTATCTGATAAACACATTGTTGTAGTCGGTTTTTGTGGCGCGACCACTACCGCTTCTAGTGCTACTTTCTAATTTCTATATTTATCTTGTGAAGCTTAAAAGGAAAGGGAAGGTATCTTAAACTAACCCTGTGCGCAAGTGTTTTCCCTACAAATGTAAAGAGATCTCGATTCGGGGGTTGGTTATACAAAGGGAAGCTATTAACACCCAGAGTATCCATAGTAATCTATAGGAACCTTTATTTACATATGTTTTTACTGTTTGAATTGCTTTCTTGAGTCTATTTGCTGTCAGGTGGAGAAAGTTTCTCCTTTGGGAGGTTGAGAAAATGTTTTTATTGTTTTAGGGTTTTCTATTGTTTTTGGAAAGGTATCTGGACGTAAGGTTTTTGATTAGTGCGCTCGCTAAAATTTCACAATCTTATGCCTACGTATTCTCAAAAAAGGAAATGGAGAAATTAGAGTGTTTGTAGTTCCTCCTATTCTATGTGAGGAAAAATGTTTGGTGTCTTGTTCAAAGCTTAAGATTGAAGCTAAAAGAGTATTTGTGTCTTGTTCAGAGCCCAATATTGAATCTAAAAGAGTTTTTGTGTCTTATTCAAAGCCCATGCTTGAAGTTAAAGGAGAATTTTATGTCTTGTTCAAAGCCCAAGATTGAAGCTAAAGAATTTTTGAGAGAGAATTTTTCATATCTAAAGAGAGATATCTCACCTACTCATCACAATTATTGAGGTTTTATTTATAAGGGAAGTTACTTTAACTGGGATATGTGGAATCCAACAATGCCACATCTTCCTTTATAAGAGAATTGAAATATCATAAAGGAAGAAGCTTTAACTCGGTGTAGAGCAATACCACTTGTTCCTTTATGAATCATTGCATGCTAAGAGAGGGACATTGGCTTGGATGTGTCCCAGAGGCTTACCACTTACATCACTTAGATGAAAGAGAACTTTGGTCATGATAAAGGAGGGACTCCAGCTTAGATTTTGAATCAACAAGTGTGTTACTTACATCAATTATTTGGAAAAAGGTTTACTTATTTGTTTTGAAATATGATGTATGGAGGAAATATCCTCCTACAAAGAAGACTCAGAGTCTCATCTGTGGGGATGTTGAATTTTGTGCCTTGATCAAAACCCAAGGTTGAAGCTAAAAAGGGATTAAAAACTGACTCAACTAAGGGAGTATTATATATGTCTTGTAAAAAGCCCAAGATTGAGGCTTATTAGGGAAAATCCTTATATGAAGCCTAAGAGAAGGCTGAGGGAATTGGAGATGGAAGTCAAGCTTTGTTGAGGATTAGAGGAGACTCAAAGAATGAGTTTGAATATTTTAGAGGTTTTGACTCTCCTAGGAATTGGTATAGGGATGACTAGGGTCTATAATGTGCTTCTAGGAAGTCTGAGGGTCCTTGTATGAAGCCTAAGAGGAGACTAGGGGTACTTTTAGGAAGCTTGAGGGTCATTGTATGAAGCCCAAGAGGAGGCTAGGGAATTTATACTATCCAAGTATTAAGAAGAGTTCAGGAAAGGTTTCACCGAGAAATAATCCTTTCTTTGTTGAATTGTTCCGAGATTAAAGGGTTTAAAAAAGAGTTTTCATCGGGAAATAATCATCTCTTTATTGAAGCTTTTTAAGGTCGAATCAATTGAACAAAGCCCAAGAGGAGACTGACTGTATTAGGAATAAGAATTCCTTTGTACATGGGGGAACTAGTTGTTTGAACTAAGTTATACTGATTAACAAAGATCCTATGGTTTGAAATAGTCTAAAATGAGGACGATTTAAATGCTAAGAGAAACTTAATAAGATATGTACGAGCATATATATAGGGATATAGATAAGTATATAAACAAGTATGAATTGAATTGAGAAAGGTGGTGGGTCTTATACTTTGGATAGAGGCCCAAGTGTATTGTGATTGATTAGATGCTTTCTTCAAGACGGAGTTAGGGTTTTGAGATATTGAAGAAATTTTTGACTTTGAAGATGACTTTATCTTTAAGTAAACAAAGATGTTGGGTCTTACACTCTAGATAGAGGCGCATGAGTGTTATTTGTATCCTGTACAAAGTCTAGGATGAATAAAGCTAAAAGGTTTTCTATTTACAAAAGGTTTTGGATCTTACACTCTTATAGAGGCCCATGAGTGTTATTGAAAACAAAGTTTATGTACAGAGAGATGGGACTTGCAGTCCTAGCAGAGGCCCAAATGATGTTTAATTATGTACAAAGGGATGAGGCTTACACTCTATTAGAGGCCCTTGAAATGGTTTATTTACAAATAGGGTTGGGTCTTACACTCTAATAGAGACCCATGATATTGTTTATATTTTAAAACAAAGTTTATGTACAAAATACTGGGCCTTATACTCAAGAAGAGGCCCAAATGATTTATTTGAAAACAGTGATCGCATCGCGATACCGAAAGACGTTGTCGGAAGTTATACTATAGTAGAGGCCCAAAATTTATTTATGTACATAGGGGGTTGGGTATTACACTCTAATAGAGGCCCATGAGTGTTGAAAACAAGTTTGAAAGATTTAATCATAACAAAACCCTACTTTCATATTTTTTAAGATGTTTTTCAAACAAAAATCAAATAGAATATGTATAATTTATCAAATAAAATCATTAATCATGTTAAAAACAAGGATTAAGGTTTATGAAAAATTATTTTATCCACATGAATATTTAAAATCATTTTGATTTTAAAATATCAAGAAAAAGAAATTATTTTAAAACATTTAAAACAATATAAAAATAATATTTAAAATATATTAAAAATATATCAAATAAAATATTTTTTGGTGAATAAAATATTTAAATATGTGAGTGATATTTGCGTAAAAATTCATTTGAAAATAATTAATTTTAAATATTAAAACAAATATTTGAAAATTAACAAGAAAAACAAGAAAAATATGAAAAATGAGAAAAAGTGGTAAAAATGACATGGGTGGGGTTTGAACCCACGCCCTCCAACTCAGATTACTAAAACACACTCTTTGCCAATTGAGCCAACACACATTGGTATCAATTAAACCAAACCAACATATGATATATAAAAAAAAGCGTGGTAAATTCAAATTTTCGCGCGAAGAACTTCATCTTCAACCTTGAGTCAAATTTTGCAAAAATTATGCTATCTCATGAAATACGTAATGAAATAGGATGATGTAAACATGAAAGTTGTTTGTTTTTAAACAAGGAACACAATGATGGAATTTAATTTCATTTATTTTAAGTTTATAGTGATTTATTATGTGAGGAATAGATGAACCCTAGAAAATTCAAAAACTACATGAAATCCCATACACGTAAGACAAAATAGAAATTGTTTGAGGGTTAATGATCTATGGACATCCAGAAACATGTCAGTAACTTGAAACAATATTTATGATGCATGATTCATGGAGTCTGAGAAGTTCAGGCTTACTTGTGTAAGAGGAATTCAAATCCTCAGTTGTAGGTGTTACAGGTGTGAAATGATGACCTGGACAGCTTTCCTAGACCTCAAGGAATGTGTTGATGTGCTTTGAATGGATTAAAGCCTTCTGGATTGGTGGGCTCGAATCCAACTGCATATGGCTTGGGATGAACTATGATCTTGATGAATTTGATGTTACAGATGATGTTTGAGTGTGTGGATCACTCATATATGATGTATGTGAGGTGTTTGACTCATTGGTTTGAGCTAAGAAGATCTGGTTTTAAGAAATTTGAAGTTGGGAGCAAAAGCAAGAAAGGAGAGAAAACAAGCATTTTATTGTTTTTGTGTGTCTTGAACAATCAGAAGTTCCTTCTATTTATAGGAGAATGGGTTTGTCTTGGCTGAATATTGATACCTTGAAGATTGGCTTGAATTTAAAGGTTTTAGCAAGATGCATCATTGCCCCTCACACAAGGCATCATAGCTCTCCATATGCCTAGCTTTTCTTTTGAATCATTCCACATTCCTCGGATTTTTTTATTGTTGTTTATGTGAGCATCTTGACTGAAAATAGTACCTGTTGAATGTGCACTATTGCACATAAATGCCTTTGAATTCAAGGCATAATGGTGACAAAATCCATTAATCCAATTTGAGATACCTCTTGACCTTTTGACCCAAACATGCAGGTTTGTCATGATCCCTTCTGTTATGCATTGAATGTGAGTGGCATTGATCATTACACTTGACAAGAAAATCATGTATGGCAAGTAAATGACCAAACTGATTTTGCAAAACAGTTTGCAGCAAGGTGTACTGATCCATCCATAACTCTTTGCTCAAGTAGTGTTTGAAGATGTTCTTGTACTCTTTGGAAAGCTTGTATATCATACTTCAACTTTGATGTTTACATTTGTTCTTGATTCATCTTGGATCATGATGAAAAATGCCTCCAAAGTTGGGCAAAACATGAGGCTGATTCTGCCTAAAAATTTCTAAAGTGTCAAAGTTCAAAATCTCATGAAACCCTAACTTTAATGCTTCATATCTCAAAATCTAGACATTTGGGGGGGGGGGGGGGTACTTCAGCGTTGCAATCTTGTTTTATGTAAGAAGATCTATCATTTGAGCTTTGGATGGGAGGAAATGGTTGCTTAGATCACAAGTTATGACCTTGCAAAGTTGGGTAAAAATCAAGTTCCTTCCATAACTTAGTGAAATTTCAAGTTTCTTAAGGTTGCCCTTTTTTCAAGTAACCTCACTTTTCTTGATTTTTCTTGATTGATCATTATCCAAATCATAATTTAACATTTTTCTTGACTTAAAGAGGCCATGTTTGCCAAAAAATCTGAAAAGTCAAACTTGGTTTTGATCATAGTTGACTTTTTACATTAGATGTAACTTGAACTTTGTGATCCTTTATGAAATCAAGTTCTTGGGATAAATTGAACCTAATGTATGGATTCCAAAGGTGTTTCTTGAATCATGTCCCAAGGTTTGAGATCATGTTTTGGTCAAAAGTCAAAGGTATGGTTAACTTTTTCTCAAGAACCCTAGTTTGTGGTCCAGATGAATTTGAATCCTTGTATTGCTTATGAATCAAGTTCTTTGAATCAATCCAATCTTGTTAATAGATCAATATGATGTATTTGAGGTATTTTAAACATATCTTAAGGTATTGGCTCATTCTCATATGAAAATTTCTCTTTAGAAGCCTTGGTTGATCAAAACCCTAATTTGGTGAGATTGATGGTCTTGAGGCTTGATTAACTTGGAATGGTGAAATGTTGTGTTAAAATCTTGACGGTGATGATCTCTTGGTACTTAATGGATGTTTGAGAGGCTTGAAAAATTGAAGATCATGTAAATTCTTAATTGATCACTTGTCTGAATGCTTTGAGAGGGCTCAAAACCTTAATCCTTGGTTAAGGTGAATACTCAACAATCTTTGAGAAGATTGATGAGGTATGAAAATAGATCTATATTATGCTAATGATTTGCACAATGGTGTGAAGTATTTTGGTGAACATTTACGGTATCACACATATAGAGGTAGTTGTTTGTGAAAACTATGCGGCCTTATAAACCACCCTTGGATATTAATTGATTTCCCTTGTTAACCAAGTTGAGCCTTAGCCTTTTCCTTTGGTGACTTATCCTATTATAAGCCTTTTACTTGAAAGATAAAATATTTCCACCCTCAATGGAGTTAGGTAGATAGATTTAATTTTCAATATATGATAATCACTAAGTTTGGGGTTGCTCTTTGATGTTAGCTATATTTAAGTTTGGGGTTAGGGGTACTATTAAAATTGGTCAAAGAAAAAGAAAAGGAAAAATATGATGTTGAAAACATGACATTTTTAAAAAAAAAATTGAGAAAAGAATAAAACCAAAAATAAGAAAAATTCTCTAGTACCCAATATGAAAGAAAGAGTGATATGAAAGGAAGAAGCTATAGCAAAAGAACAAAGAGGTACCTAACTTCAAGGTTTAAGCCGATTATCCAAAAATTATCCTGCCTTGGCATTAGCCAAGATACAACCTTAAAAGTCCTCAAATGTGTGTGTTTAAATATGATCTGGCTGATTTTGTAGATAAATTTCAAATTCATTGATTTTTACTCTTGTATGTCGATTGAGTGAACACCCTCGCAGTAAAGTGTATAATGCCTAGTGGAGAGACAAGTTGAGTACTAGTGATGGAAAAACTGATCTGAATTGGTCAGAGCAAAGCAGGGAACATACACCTCAATCAGCAAAAGTAAGTCACTTCATTTTAAGACCTAGAGCCACGATGTCAGTGGGATATTTTGGAAATTTTGAAGGCCACTTGAGCCATTGGAGGGCTTGTTCTTTGGTGATTCTTCATGCTCTTCGAATCTAAAGCTATGATATTGAATTATTTCAACATGAGTAGCTAGATTCCTCTTAGGTTGGGTATAATTTGATGATGAACCTTTTGATTGGAACATATAATCGGATGTCGTTAATGTAATTATCTCGACTCTTTATTATTATTAGTTATTTATTATGCTCATTGCCTATTGTTTGCTATGGCATTCAATTTGATCTTGATAAGTAGTGAGTACTGACTTTAGGGCTTTTTATTTGACATACTGAATTTAGGGATAATATAATTAGGAATTGTGACTTAGAGATTAATGAGCTATGTTGCCTAATTTGGTGGGACAATTGGCCTAAAAGATCGAGAGTTGACGCCTAGATTAGTCATCTACCCGCCAAGGGATTGGGTGTAGCGGTAGAGTTAGTCCAAATGTAACTTTGTAGTCATTTCATGTCTATTAACGCATGTTTCATTAATCAAATAGAAACAGTAAATTCTAATAATAATACTTGACCGCCTTTATCATAATTGTTTTAACAACTCTTTCTTATGTTTTTGACCAAACAAATCTTAAAAACCATACGCTTATTATTTTTAATTACACTGCACAACATACCTTGTTTTAAGTTGGCAATCCCTATGGAGACAAATTCATTTTTATTACTTTGATTACAACACAAGTACATTTTCTAGTAAAATATCCATTAGACGCTATATGCGAGGAGATAAAGTTGACACACATTTTTATGTAGCTGCCCCCCCCCCCCCAACAGATCTATCCAATCTAAGGTAATCCCCCCCCCCCCAACAGATCTAGCCAATCTAAGGTAATCATGTGGTAGAGCCAGGAGACGTCCATCTTAATGCGAGTCATACCTAGGGGCAAAGATGGGGATCCTACCTTTGGTTAGGGTATAATGTTTTGTGATGTGGCACACTACAAAGATACTAATGCATCTTGCATGTCCTGAGACCCACCAAACAAACACAAACAATAGGCTAATACAAGGGATGATATATTAAGCAGAAAAAAAAACGCGCTAATACAAAGAATGCTTAATACAACACACAAAAAATACACTAATATAGAAAATGCTTCACACAACATGCAAACAAACGCTAAATACAACGAGCAAGCACAACAAATAAATGATATTAGTAAACATCAGATAATACATTAACTTGATGTTACAACGAATCAGAATCAAACAAAGGAGAATGAGTTATGAAAATCTCAAAGGTTAGGCACAAGAGACTTTAGGTGGTGTAAGACATTGCAAAAGGAAGCTTCTTTTAGATAATCCTTTGAGAGGTCCCATATCTAGTTTTTAAAAGTAGCTCACTTCTCTATAAGAGCTCTTAGCTCCTTCAATTAGGTGGTCATTTTCAACTCGTGTTATGCAATGGCATCATGGGCAATAGAAGACAAAGCCTCCAAATCAAGCTCCATTTGATGAGTGCCCTATTTCTTCTCTTTGAGCAACCTTTCAAGTTTCATTATGTGTCATACCAAGGTTGCAGGGGAAGGGGGGCTGCACAATTCACTTCCTCTAAGAAATAAGTAGCTTCATCCAAACGATCATGCAACTGGAGCTGTCCATTTCAAAGTTATCAACTTTTGCCTCAGCTAGAGGGGAACGAGCATTCAAATCCTCGATCCCTTGAAAAAGGAAAAGAAGTTATTTGTTACCAACATCAATTTGATTTAGGAGAGAAGCTGCCTAGAATACCTGGTAAGACGACTCTGCCAACATGTTAGATTTGTAAACCCTGGAGAGTTGGCAGATGTGGTCATATTCATCAGCAGACACACAACCCTTTAACTCTGTCGCAGTCTGGGGCAAGCAACTAATCATCACAGGGGGATGTGGGAGAGGGATAATCCCCACATGCATAGTAGAATTAGACATAGGCAACCTCGACTTCTTGGCAGAAATTCCCCGGTTGATCACCTTGCCTCGGTCTTTTTTAGCTCCGGACAAGACAAATCGACTGTGGTTCTTCTTGCTTGACTCTCTGAGCGCGTGGTCATAACCATGTGAGCCCTAACATCTTGCACCGACATGGAACTGACCACAAAGGTATCCTTCTTCTTTAAGTTATATAAAAACAAAAGGATAAACCAATAGGAAATAAATTATATGAGTTCATAGGAAACACAAAAAAGGAACAAATGGGATATTTAAAAGCTTCTTCCTTCGGTAGATCTTGCCTCAATAGTGACTCGACAGTGTACTTTTATGAATCTGAGAAAGAAAGAAAAGTATTTTTCATGGCCTTCATGACTTCAGTAGGGTTTCATAAAAAATAAAATAATCTTTAGCCTTTTGGATGGAATGGTCCAGATACCAGAATCGCCTCCTCTGGTCACCAGATGCAGCCGACTCTACAGAAAAATCCATAACAACACAAAATTCAACATGACCAAGGGGTGAAAGGAGAGTAACCAAGATACAATCCTCCTTGAACTTATTCCAGATCTCTCTCTCCCTCCCTCTCTCTCTCATATATATATATATATATATATATATATATATATATATATATATATATATATATATATATATATATATATATATATATATATATATATATATATATATATATATATATATATATATATATATATATATATATATATATATATATATATATATATATATATATATATATATATATATATATATATATATATATATATATATATATATATATATATATATATATATATATATATATATATATATATATATATATATATATATATATATATATATATATATATATATATATATATATATATATATATATATATATATATATATATATATATATATATATATATATATATATATATATATATATATATATATATATATATATATATATATATATATGGAAGATTTCATTTTTAGAACGACAGAAAGAAACAAGTCCATAACCGTTGCCCCCTAGATGTTAACCTCGAAAAGGCAGAAGAAGAGGTTCAAAGAAGCCTAACCCATGTTCCTCTTCTACTCGTACTAGTATTGAAAAACTCTAAAAATCCCCATGTGCAAGGATGAATCTGCAAAGATGGAATGCGAAGGTGATCTAAAACCTCATTTTCAAAGGCATTCAAAGGATGTCGGACACCCAAGTTCTCAAATATGTGGTGATAGAAAGAGAATAGTACACCCTTTGAACTTATGTCATACCCCCTTGTCAATAGAGATTGCTAAGATTACCCAATCCAAAAGGGGTTCCACTTTGAAGGTAGGTGCTGCCTCATCATCCATTTGAATATATCAAGAAGGAGTTTCCAAATAATTTGGGTCTACCTAGGAGTAATTTTCTATGAGTGTTTATGTTATTAGAGTGATTGAATCACTTATCTGCATTACAAATAGGTCAAATAAATTAGTAACAACCGACCTCGCAGCCACATATGATGGAGCATTAATGCACCTGTAAAAGAGGAAGGAAACAATGATTGTCGTACCCCAAATTTTACCCTTAGATTGGTGATCATTTTCGCATTTCACTTTGATACATTTTCTGTTTTAACTAACTACTAACCGTTTTGTCTAGTTTGTTCATTTTGCAGGTGTGTCGAAAAAGCCGGAAAATGTTATTGTGTGCCTTTAATTCCTAAAGTGCAGAATTATCATTAGTTCACAATCTCCTGATGATTACATAACCAATTTATTGTCAGAGGACCCCCAAGAAGTTAGAGTCTCCTAACTCTCGAATTGCAAGACACTGGGCTGAAAACTGTTTGAATTTCCATGACGGTGTGGATGTCAGATCCTTCTTGATACAGTCTATCCTTATTCGAGAAACAGATCATCAACCATCAGATGAAAGGTTGGACTATGTGATTGATTTGTGAACCGTATGATTTGAGACTGTCAAAGTTTTGAAAAATCGGGATTCCATTTATTCTAGAACTATATTTTCCAGAAGAAGTCTTTATTCATTGAATATTTGAGCCACTTACGAGTTAATTTGTCATAGGCAAATTTGAGTCTTAATTCAGGGGTTGCATCGAAGTCGCGTCTGAGTTATGTTGGCATTTTTAGAAACTCCATTGTGAAATAAGAAATTCAAAGTTGTTTCTAGTAAGATGTGGCGTGCAATTAAATTCGGAGGAAAGTGAGTTCATATTTTTATTAAAAGACTTGGATTCACATACATGCTCAAAGCCGAATTCATATACATTTTTCGAGTTCAAGTGGACACAAGTTACAAAGTTACATCTTTTTGGATTCATTATTACAAGAAAGTCCTAAGTTCTAAATCCTATGACTAAAAGTCTTCAAGGTCCATCTTCGAGCTTCCAAATTCTTCAAGTTCTGTATTTCGATCTTCAAAGCAAGAACCTGCAAAACAACAAAAAAGTCATAAGTTTAGAATTTCTTTTAAATGGAAAAGTGAGTTCTAATTATTTTCTTTCGGACCCTCAGAGTACATTCATCATGGGGTCTGGGAGGGGTAACAAATCAATTCTAAAGAAACCCCCCATTTATGTTTCCGACTCCGGTAAAAATCTGGTAATATATGTTCTGTTCGAGAGAGAGAGAAAAAGAGAAAAAAGTGTTTTTTTTTCTTTCCGTCCAAACAGGCATGTTAGAGAATCCCACTTCATTAAAGAAGTCATGGTTCTGAACATAGCAAGAATAATATCAAAAGAAAAATCCAACGGCCATCAATAGTACATAAATCAGAAATTGAAACAAACAGCCGTCAAAATCCGGAAATGGCAAGTATTTTCACCACCATCAATGAATCCAAAATGGGATAAGGACAGTAAGGGACAACAAAATCCAGCAGCAATAATCAAATCTGAAAAATCACAACAACCATTAAAACTCCGAATCCGGATTTGGAAGATCAAGAACATGTTGAGACATGTTCATCCCAAAACGGAAACAAAGTTTACTCCTTCAAAATCATTAAAAGAAAGAAGTGCTATAAGAAGGGGCGGAAATCATCAGAAAAGAATACAATTGAAACCACAGAAAAATCATCTGATAAGCATCACAAACTGGATCCAAAAATCCATCAAATAAAAATCGTCCCAGACAAATCCAATATCACACAAGAGCCCACAAGGGCTCAGTTTCCATCATTGCCTGAAACCCATCGAAAATCCATCAGTCAAAACATCCACGAATCCCAATCGCGAAAACCCACGGCGGCTCAGAGACGGAAGTAGTCTCATCATCGCCAAATAGACGGTAAAACAAACGAACATCTTAACAAAGCCACAAACCACCACTGAAAATCACGGTTCATCAGCAACAAAGACGAAAGTTGTAGCAACCATACCCAGGCTGTCTCAAATCCGAAGCTCCTCGATAGAGAATCTCGACGAATCTGGAAACCCATAAGCCTCAGTTTCAACATCACTGGCTGTAAAGTCATAAACCATCACGAACCTGTCAAGAACAGTCATAAACCGCCGTCTCCATCACAAAATTTTCAAAAGGCTCAGAAGCAAGTTCCATCATAGCCTCAAAGAAAAACGTAAGCTTTTTGCCTTAACATTGTTCTAGTGTTATTTTGCAGAGATTATTAAGAAGAAGAAGAAAAGTGTCTGTAATAAGAAGAGGGAAACCGTAGAAATGCCACGATCAACAAGAAAGAGGAGATCAATCTGCGAATGAACGGAAAGAAGAAGAAGAAATTTCGAAACTCAGAGGAATAACCCACGCATCGGAGTCGCGCGGCTGCTGCTGCGGGATTAGGGTTTAACCCTAATTTTGGGGACGGATCTCCCCTTTTATTTACTTTGTGCTGGGTCGGGTCTGGGGCCTGACCACCCAGCCCGACCCATTTTTTTGATTCTGTTTTGTTTTATTTGTTCTTTTTTTTTCTATTTTTATTTTGGTTGTAATTATTTAGTTATTAATAAAGATAACCTAACATAACACTAACCACTAACTTAATAATATAAAAATAAAATCTGAAATTTAATTTGATCAAAGAAAAATTTTAATAAGAGGTACTCAATTCTAGTCTAATCTAATAAAAAAAAGCAATCAAAAATATGGAAATTAGTAATCTTAATTTTTTTTGTAATAAAGTTAAAATAACTTTTTAGAGTAAGTTTTTGTTCTAAATAAATAAACAAAAAAATAAAAACTTTTTCTTGATATTTCACTTTATTTTTTTCTGTTCTTGTCAATAATAAAAATCATAAAAAAATAATAAATATTTATCAAAATAAAAAGTTTCTTCTAATTCTATTTATTTTAATTTGGAACCTTTTTAGAAGTTAGTAAATTAAGTTTTCTAACCAATTTACACTTTCATGAATTTTTTAGCCTTTTTAGTAATTATTTTAATGTAAAATTCTAACACTTTTTTTAATTTATTTATAA
Source organism: Lathyrus sativus (assembly GCA_963859935.3). Taxonomy (NCBI): domain Eukaryota; kingdom Viridiplantae; phylum Streptophyta; class Magnoliopsida; order Fabales; family Fabaceae; genus Lathyrus; species Lathyrus sativus. The sequence goes on along the minus strand of OZ012741.1, from coordinate 467,026,031 downwards.
TCCAGAATTCCAATTTTGATCTAATTCTCACAAAAAAATATAATTAATTAATTCTAACCTTTTCTTTCAATCACAAAATTCTCAAAATAAATAAAAACAAAGTAATGATCTCTAATTTCTAGCTCAACTACAATTTTACCATTGTTAATATCTAAATCCAATTAACCATAATTTTCTTAAACTAAAAGCAACTTCACCTTTCAAAACTAATCTCCCCAATTATGCACCAACATCTCATGCTATCCACATATCTCATTACCAATTATTCGCTATTTTATTTCACTGTTTTTCCCCTCCGAAGGAAAGGTTCACTATTTGACCGCCGAGTCAATACCTCTACCTTCGCCCATCCTAGCCTTAGAATCTGAGTCGCTGTACTCGTGCTTAGGCGTCCTGTCATGGACATTCAACCCTTTATCCTAGCCTTAGGATTAGGAGTCGCCGCACTCCATGTAAGTTCCCGTCGTGGAATACTTACTTTACCCCTTTTTAATTCAACTTTAACATAGAAATCGGAGTCGTCGCACTCCAAAGTAAACGCTTCCCTATGATCGTTTATTTCCCCCTTGGAACCTTGACCACAGTCAAGAAGTTCCTATTCCTCCCTCTGTGAGGGGAACTACGATTACTCTGATTCTATCCCCTTCCTCGGATACGTAGGCACAAGATGCGAGTCTTGGCGAGTAAACTTAGGACTAACTCCTTAGGTCCTTCTCTTTTACCTTTAACCCTTAGCATACCCTTAAGCAGATAACCTATAGCACTAGCACATTTAAAACAAGAGGTTCCTGTAGAGTACTACAGAAGTTTAGGATGCTAGTATCTTCCCTAAGCTAAACCAACCCCCGAACCTTAGATCTCTCCCCGCATTGTGTTTACGATGCAAAACAGGTTTTCCCCTTTCTTTAACCTTTCCTTCGGATAAATCAAAGATCGGTTGCAAATGAATTAAGATTCAAGTTAATCAATAGCTTGACATCCAAATTTCATCGCAACAATGACGTAAAGTCTAAAGCTAAAGCAAGAAAGTCGATAACCAAAGCCTAGAAAAAGAGAGATAGTCGAAGAGTAACATGGAGTGGGAGGAAACTTTGCGGAAAAACCACTTTTTATAGGGAATTAATAGAAAATAAATGGTCTAGGTAAAAGACATGATACAAATCCAAGGGTCGTAAATACGCCATTTCATCATGTGAGGCAAATAGCCAAAAATACTCAAGTGCCTTATGTAGGAAAACCATTCCTTGGTTTGCACATCTAGGATACATTGCTAGGAGCAGGTATAGAAATATTTTGGTGATAAGAAAGCATTTAATGCTTTTGTCCTCCATGACTTTTTCAATCGACTCAAAATGTTTCACTTTCCATTCGTCTGGATGACATCCTTGGAGGCCAGCCAAAATCACTAAAGGCTTCATTGACTCTCTTATCGCCACACAAAACCTTAGAGGCAACAGTTTTAGGCCAGCAAAAGGCCCAAATAGTTAAGGTCCAATTCATCTCAAATTTACTCCATTTCACAAGGAAAGCAATGTACATTCTCTAATCTCCACTTTCTATTGTACTTATATTTAATCTTAAACTAACTTGAATGTTGGAGTGCGAAACTTACAGGTCCACCCATGCCACTGCACCGGAGATCAGTGACCCCTACTCAACATCATAAGTTTATCTATTGTCTCCGAGGAACAATAATATTATTTTATTCTGTTACACCAAACTATTAAATAACTATTTTGTTATTTTTCTTCTTTTCTCTCTAGTTTATTATCTTTCTTTCATCATCCAACCAACCTGTACATAACTTAGGGACTAAATTGTTTTAGTTTGTATTTTTAATTAATAAAAGTTGATTTTATTTAAAAATTATTTTAAATGATTAAAATATGTTTTTATTCTAATACTAATACAACTTTTTTTATGAAGTAGGTTAATGACTGGAGTCCACCTTATTAAAAATGAACAAGTGGGATGTCGCGAGTTCAAACTTGTATCTTTGCACCTGATGTCTTTATACAGCTAGCAATTGAGGTGTTTAAATAGGACACTGATACAATATTAGTTATTGACGATTTTCATTTATATCAACTAATTAATCTTGCATACATCACTATTAAATATTTATGTCCTCATTTGAAAAAAAAAATTATAAACAAATTTGTATTAAATTAAGAGTACAAAGGGTACTTAACCACACAATAGAGAAATAATACAATGAATGTCAACTAATTCAAAGTCGGAAATAAATAAGTCAATGATACAAAAACAATCCACTGGATTTGAACACAGTCAGTCCAACAGAAAACCCCTACACCTTTGGTTCTAGCAGCAAGTTGTGACACCCCAATTTTTAATAATTAATTATATATATTAATTAATTGATTTATTGGAATTATTTAAATTATTTGAATTATTGGATAATTATTTATTTTATTGGTGAGATGATTGATTGCTAGGATTAGTGAGTTAGTTGAGTGTGTGAATAGTAAGTGAATTGGGTGAGACCCAATAACTTAAGAATTAGGGTTTTAGAGAATAGAGAAGTTAGTAAGAAAACGAAGGGAGAAAAGAGAATAGAGAGAAGAGGGAAGAAAGAAGAGAAGAATAGAAAGAAGCAAGAGGAAAAGAAGAGTGGAAGAGAGAAATCAGAATCCAAGCATCCAAGGAATCAAGGATTCTTCCCAAAGAAAAACCTAAGGTAAGGGTGGGTATTCTCTCATTATTGGGATTGTGGGTTAATGATTAATGGGTAGAAGTTGTATAGGGAAAACCCTTAATTTGAAATTGTGGGTTAATGGTTAATGTGCAGAAGATTGGGTAAGGAAAAACCCATAGATTTCTCATGATTTAGTGAATTTTCGAGTTTTGTGAATGCCCTAATATGAAGGGATTGATGATGGTAGCAAAGAAGGGAATGGTTGGTAAAAATACAATTTTCTGCATAATTTTTCAAAAACGCACAGTGAGCAATCGATTGCACCAATATGTCAATCGATTGCATACTGAGCCAAGCTGCTGGAAACTGAATTTTCAGCTGTCCAATCGATTGCACTAATATGTCAATCGATTGCACAGTAAAACAGTGGCTAAAATGATGAAATTTTCAAGGGTACAATCGATTGCACTAAGATGTCAATCGATTGCACTTAAAAACAGTAGCTAAAAATATGAGAAATTGAGTCATATAATCGATTGCACCATAACTCCAATCGATTGCATGTTGTACAAAAGCTGAAATTTGGAAAAGTCATGTACTGGAAGTTTGATTACACAAAGTTATTATTTAATTAAATTTTAACTAAAACATGGATTAATTGAGATGATTTAATTATTATTTACTTGAGTATTTATTGATTACAAACCTTTGGTTGGTTATTGAGATACCAATTGTTGTTTAACAAGTTGATTGTGTATTGAATATTGAATTCAATTATTGGTGATGGATTGATTGTCCTATGTGTAATCATTGAATTGTGTTGTGAATTTTTATTGAATCTAATTGATTCTTATGCATTACTTGATAAATGTAGTGATGATGTTGAAAGTATGAATACTTTGATTATTATGAAATGTGTTGTGTGTGAAATTGTGTTATAATTATTGTGTGATGAATTATTTGAGTATGCATGGGATTAAGATGTGAGAATGGTCTTAAGTGCATATGGTTATTGATTGCATACATATCATTTGTTGTCAAGAGGTAATGCTTGCTAGTTTCATGGAGACTAGTGACTTGTCCCAAACCTAGAGTGGGGTTTGAAAGCCTAGGGGACGGGCTTTTGTCTGTTATTGGTCTAGGGGACGGACCCGGTTTAAATGTAAAAATCGAAAAATAATAACAAGTGTTGGTACCACATGGCATGAGTTGCATTGAGTTGCATTGAGTCACATGGCATATATAATTGTTGTATGAAAGTATGCGTATGTGTATGACTTGTTGAATTGAGAGTTGTGAATGTGTAGTTGTTGAATGATATTGGCTGATGAAGATTGAAGTGTGGGAATATTGGTGTTTGTGCTGACATGCTTTACATTATTCATTATCTTATGATTTCAATATTGATGTGAATTCTCACCCTTCTGTTGGAATGATGTCCTATACGACATCGCATAGGTACCAAAGAATAGAACTGCTCATAGTTGCAAGGTCGGTGTTGGTGTAGCTGTTTAGTATTTTAATTATGTTGGGCGGGGTCGTGCTCTGGTCATGTAACACTGGGATCGTTTTTTTTATATCTTAGAGATACATTATGTACTCTACGCTATGTTTTTATATTCATTAGAATATTATGATGTTGGCCTTAGTGCCTAAGTAATGTTGAATTATGTGATGAACATGAATGTTTCTGTTACGAGAATTATGATATAATTGAATCCGCTACTACATGCGAAGTGTAACCTTGAAAAGCATGACTATTTATTAAAGTGTTAATGAGCATGACAGGTGGTTTTTTATGTTTTGGAAATTATGTGTGACACCCTTTTGTGAATGCATGATGATTTACTCTGATTATTTATATATATTCCGCGGGGTTTAAAAGGGTGTTACACAAGTCACTCCCAAGCCAAAACTTTGGCCCTATCAACCACCTCAACAACACGAACGAAAACTCCTTGGAATACAATCTCGTTTCTGCTTAACGACACAATCCAACAAACCGCGAGCCATAGCACCAAACAAGCGTTCTTTTGAACTCTACCTTTGAGCATAAGAGTGAAGCTGTTGTAGTTAGTACTCGAGGCATCCAACTCAAATATGAACGACATATCTAATCATATGTAAATTTGTTTCCAAGCCTGCAAAACTAGTGAGCAATCAAGGAATAGATGGGACAAAGATTCTTCAGCAGCACTACAAAAAGGGCACGCTAAATTATTAGAACCATTGATGACCCCTCTGTTTGCTAAAGCAATGCGTGTTGGCAACATGTTCAAAAGCAGTCTCCACCTGAAAAAAAGTATTTTACTATGCACATTTGTAAACCAAAGCATATCCAAGAGCTCAATAAGACTAGCATTTTGTCGCAACTGCGAAAAACACCCGGCGGAAAACAGAAGAGTCGCTACCTTTCGTTATTTATCCCAAAGAGATGGAAAGGAAACGATCGGAAAAACCTGACGATAAAGGGAAAGACAAGGTCATCGCAACCAAGTCCTGGATTCGGGAGTCGGTTACGCAAGGGGAAGGTATGAGCACCCCTCACGTCCGTCATACTCGACGGGATCCATGCATTTTTGTCTATCTAGAAAGGGTGTGTTATCTATCTACGCTAAAGGCTCACGGGACGAAAAGAAAAAGAAAAGTGACTCGGCAGAGCATCGCCGCTCTGTGCCTATGTATTCCCTCGTGCAATGGGAAAGTCAGAGTCAACGTAGTTCGGCTAACTACGGGTGAAAGGGGAGTCAACGTAGACATCGCGTCTTGTGCCTACGTACTTTCATCTGGCATGAAAGATCAGAGCAAACGTAGTTCGGGCTAAAAAGACCACAGGTTGGTTCAAAAGTTTTTAGGCCCGAGTAGGGTTAACAAGTAGTTCTAGCAGTTGGTGTATGCAGCTCGACCACTGGAGACTTAGACGTTATCGTTTACGGTAGAACTAAAAGTTAACAACACTCTTTTATCTGAAAATATTTTCCTGATTAAGAATCCCAAAGGGTGAAAAAGATTTGAAGTGTTTTTGTGTTTTTTAGAGAAGAAGTGTTTTAATTATTGAGTGTTTATAATGTATGTTGTACTAAAGTCTAAAACCTAGGATCGAATGCGTCACATATTGTCCTAAGGACGTATACTAAACACTCTAGGCAATTGAGAGGTAATCGCTAAATCACCATTTCCCAAGTACAAGTATCATGGTGCAACATCCATTATCTTTATTAAGTATGTTAAGATTGTATGAAGATGAGAAGAGAAGACGAACTCTAAAGGGGACTAAATCAATCCTAAAAGTTGTCATGAAAAGTGGACCTAGAGTTGAGTTTAAAAGGGGAAAAATCTATCCTAATGTTAGCATGCATGGTTTGAACTTAATTTCTATCATAATCCAACTTGAACAAGAAGAATTGGAAGTCCTAAGGGGAACATGGCGGAAGAAGGCAAAAGAAGGAGGAAGCAAACACAAGTAAGATGCACACATAGAACACAAACATGCAAAGAGGGAGGAAAGGAAGTGTGGGGCAGCAGCCGCCACAAGCGCGTCTCGACCTCTTTGGAGCATACAAGAATGCAATGCAACAAAGCTAACATGCATAAAGAAGGCAAGCGAGCAAACATGCAAGCACCGAAGCAAAATTGTTGCGGTGAGAATCGTGATACCAAGCTATTGATTAACTTGAATCTCTAATTCTTAAATTCACAACCAGACTTTAATTTATCCGAAAAGGAAAGGTTTAAAGAAAGAAAAACCTATAAAAATGCAAAGCAAAAAGCAAGGCTTAAAGTTAAGCAAAGAGAGATCTAAAGGTTCGGGGGTTGGTTATACCTAGGGTAGGTATTTCACATCCTAAACATCTGTAGTACTCTACAGGAACCTCTTGTTAATATTTGTGTTTGCTAAAGTTTGCTTGCTAAAGGAAATGTGCTAAGGGTAAAGATATAAAGTATAAAGTATGTACAAAGTTTGGTAAAGTATGCTCACGAAGACATCGCATCTCGTGCCTATGTATCCTGACGGGAACGGAATTAGAGCAACCGTAGTTCCCCTAACTGAGGAGGGAGGAACTCTTGACTATGGTCAAGGTTCCAAAGGGAAAGTAAATGTCTGCAGCGAGACACCTACATAGAGTGCGGCGACTCTAAACTAAGGTTAATTTAGAAAAGAAGGGAATGTCTACGGCGGGACGACTAAATAGAGCACAACGACTCTAAGCCTAAGTTGCAAAGGTAAACACGGGGAATATCCACGGCGGGACGACTAAATAGAGCACGACGACTCCAATTCTAAGTTGTAAATGTTAACAGAAAGTTAGTTGTTAGTGAGTTAATGGGTTAATTTGGAAAAGTGTGAAGTTGGCTCGCCAAGACGTCGCATCTTGTGCCTACGTATTCTCATCGAGAAATCAGAGCGTTCGTAGTTCCCCTATCTAGGGGGGAGGAACTCTTGACTGTGTTCAAGGTTCCAAGGGGATGTAAGCATTCATAGGGAAGTACTTACATGGAGTGCGGCGACTCCTGAATCTACGTTGATAATGTTATGATAAAGAATGTCCACGGCGGGACGCTAAACATGAGTACGACGACTCAAATCCTAAGGTTAGGATAACAGGAAAAAGATGTCCACGACGGGACGCTAAATAGAGCACATAGACTCTAATTCTAAGGTTAGGATAAAGGGATAAAGGGTGTCTACTGCGGGACGCTAAATAGAGCACGGCGACTCCAATCCTAAGGTTAGGACAAAGCAGAAAGAATGTCCACGGCGGGACGCTAAATAGAGCACGACGACTCCAATCCTATGGTTAGGATAAAGGGATAAAGGGTGTCCACGACGGGATGCTAAATAGAGCACGATGAATCCAATCCTAAGGTTAAGATAAAGGGGATAGAATTTTCATGGAGGGACGCTAAATAGAGCACGGCGACTCCAATCCTAAGGTTAGAAAGGTGTAAGAATGTCCACAGTGGGATGCTAAAAGTGAGTACGGCGACTCGAATCCTAAGGTTAGGCTAAAGGGTAAAGGATGTCCACAGCGGGACGCTAAATAGAGCACGACGACTCCAATCCTAAGGTTAGGATAAAAGGGTAAAGAATGTCCACGGCGGGACGCTAAATAGAGCACGGCGACTCCAATCCAAAGATTTCAAAGACCAACTCACTAGAACCTTGTTACATAAATATGGAAGTGATTTGGATAGCTTTAATACATCATATTTGAAAGGTGTTTTGGAAAAGTAATTTTGAGGGATTTTGGAAACTTAATGAAATTTTGCAAGAACTTGTGATTGTGTAAGGAATGAAGTTCTAGCTGGTTTCTAGCATGAAACTTGTGTGTTTGTGATGTAGGAAGTGAGTTCTATTTATATCCAAAAGCCTTGGATCAAGGTATGGGTAAAAGTGAAGTAAATTGTCAGTTTTAACCTTCCATCATGAAAATCTTTGAGTTTTCCAATGTAATCTTCATCTTTGTCTTTAAGCCACTCTACTAAGATATTCTTCATACCCCATATATTTTTTTCATCATGATTGATAGGATAAGAGGTGACTTGTTGAATTAAAGTTGATGATTTGACAAGGGTAGCCACATTTTTTCTCTTTCTTCACTATTAACTTTTGCAACTTGCATTAAATAATGATTTCCTTTGATCTTTGTGCCATTTTCATGAGAATTGATGTACAAATGTTTATTATCAATATAAACATCATAAATGAGGCTTAATCTTTGATTAGCATCGATTTGGAGAGGTTTTGGAATTAAAAAACTCATGCTGACCTGGTTTTGCCAATGCGAGTTTTTGCCAACTTGTGGACCTTGGTTATCTCTAACCAGGAAGAGTTATGGAACACACTTGTACTTTTTAGAAAGCCCCAATTATGTACTACAATATTTATGTTTGTTTTAGGAACTCATTCCTCTTGAAACTAGGTCAAAAACCCTTGTGTGGTTAAGGAGTTATGGCTTTGCCCTTTTCAAAACCTTAATTCCCCAACTTTTCGATTACTTCTCAAGTCTTGATCAATTGGTAACAAAACTTCATGATTAGATATTAAATGATGTTGGGAACATATTTGGCTTCAATTTTGGGTTAAAACCCTGTTGGTCAATGGGTTGACCTTTTAGTCAAACGAACCGAACGATCGAAAACCTCTGAATCGATGTTGCACCCTAAAATTTGCTCAACCTTATTCACTTGGTTTATGTTTCAATATCATTAGCATTTGCATATAGAGTCATGTACATAGTCTAATCATCTGCATGGCATAGCATAGCAAGTCACCCAACAGGGGACCAATCATTATTCTCATCTCCATGAGCCTATCAAGAGGTTATTATTCTAATTCAATCCCATTCAAGTCATCAGAAAGAGTTTGAAAGCTGGAAAGTCAATGGATCAAGCAGTGCATCCATCTCCTATCTGAGGGTATCTGAGAGTCAACAAAGAAATTGTGAGCTGTGGGCTGAGCATGGAGAGTATCTGGACATCATAGGAGACTTAGAAAGTCATTTGAAGAAGAAGACAATCAACTAGGGTTTCATCTGTGGTCAACTCTAGGTCAATTGACTGATTAAAAGGCATTAAGGTCTATTGGAGAGATGTGGGGTTCATCATTTGACATGTAGAAGAGGATATGGTGATATGCCAAGAAGAATTCAAGAGAAATCAAGGAGAAGAGGAGTTTCTAAATTAGGGTTTCTGTGTAAAATCCCCTAGTTTAGGTCAAAATTCCAAGCAAGATAAGTCAAAATGCAAGCTTCAAATGGATCCTTGGCCAACATGAAACTTGTAGAGGATCTCAAGACCTTTAATTTGAGTGGTAGAAGACATCAAGGAGATTTATAGAACTCAAGTTATGGTCCTTGCAAGATACAGGTCATCTGAGGTGTCTGAGATTTTGTCTGTGAAAGTGACTTGACTTCCAAGCTATTTTTACCCCTCAAGGAGATTTCAAATGAATTTCTGGTAAACATAAGAATTGTTCCTCATTGTCTTAGCTTTCTAGAATGGTATAGTATGCCGTCATATGATTTGTGGAACTCTACGTATGGTCTTGGCAAGCAAAGGGTATTTTGGTCATCTGAGGATTACAGGTCATTCTTAGCCTATGCCTAAAACTCATACAAGGAAGCTTCAAATGAAAAACTTCACAACATAAAAGTTGCTCAAAATGCCATTTTGAGTCTAGAAAAGAAGCCTTGGAAGTTTGTAAATGCATGGAATGAGACTTGACCAAAGTTGGTGAAAAATGACCTAAAAAAGGCATATAAGTTGAAAAAGTTGAAATGAAAAATTGGTTTGAGAGATCTACAAATCCAATATGGGTCATCCAATATACCAAATTGATTCCAAACATCATTTTAAAAACATTGGTTCATCCACTTTTTTGAGTTAGGATTTAAAAATTGGACTTGCTTTGTAATATTGTTTCTTGCATCATAAGGCAACTTGGTAAAACTCAACACAAGGCAAGGAAAGGCTTGGTTTTTCACACATACACTCCCAATATCTCATGAAAGTAGATTTTAACACAAGTTTACAAAGGTGCAAGCATGAGATAAGAGATATTCAACATGCCATCAAGTGAGAAGTTCATGAAATTTCCACAACTTTCTAGAATCCTCTAGGATCAATCTAGAAACTTCTCAATCTGTTAATCATCATCTATATAAGGAAATGAAACCATTTGTGCAAGAGGTTGGTGCATTGAAGGGGAGAATAGAGAGAATTAAGAGGTTGCTTCCATTGTAAGAAATTGAGAGAATCATCATAATCTTCCATTTCTGATCATTTCTTTTCTTCATCCATCATCCATTGAAGTTTGTGAGTGATTGTAAGCAAGATCAGAGGTCCAACAATGGAGGATTGAAGAGCTAGCTTTCACATTGCAAGAATCCATATCAGAAGTGCAGGCAAGAATCCAAGCATCTTCCACCATTTCTTTTGCAAACAGAAACCCTAGCACCTCCCAAAGATCATTGGTGAAAGCTTACAAGGGTTGAATCGAGCTCCTTCCCATCTGTTTCATCAAGAATTGTAGGTTGGTGAAGTTTCTTTTATCTCTCTGTTTAGGTGTTATTAGGTTAGATTATTGGTGTAGGATTGTTAGGGTTAGGAAGATGAACATGCATACAAGCTGTTATGACCATTAGTGAAGGTTTGATCCATGGCAGTTTTTCTTTGATGACCTAGAACACTCCATTTAGGGCATGATGATACTAGTGAGATAGCTCAGGATACTCACCATAATCTGTAGATCATTCTAGGGTAATTTGAGCAAGAAATATTGAGGTTCATGACAGAGCTAATCAATGGTGTCCAGAACTTATGGCTATCGGGTTTGGTTTTTGGGAGGTCCTTAGAGAAAACTAAAAGCATAGTCTTGTAGAGGGGAAGAAATGGAGTGAATTTGGTCTTTATAAGTTTTGATTTCATGGCATATTGAGGGAGAACGAGGAGCTTGAAGTTTGTGCATGGGAGCTGTATTTCTCTGCAAACCCTAACTCATTTGGGACGATGACCGTGGACCGTCGGATTGGTTCAAATAATTGACCTTTTCATCTGATCGTATGGCTGAGATTCAAATTGAGAAACGGAGGGAGAGACCAAGGCGTGAAACGCAGCGTTTCACTAAATGTACCGTTCTGGGCTGGGTCCAACATACTGCTAACCCCACCCCCCATTTTGAGAAGCCCAATGATTTACACGTGATTATGTTGCTATTCACACCGAAGTTTTATTCTTTTTTCTTTTATTTTCCAAGCCATTTTCTGAGCGTGTTGGGCCTACTACATTTAATATCCGCACCCCTGGTTCATGGCCCACCTGGAATTTCAACTGAGCGAGTTGCTGGTAGCACCCCCCCTCCCCTTTTATTTCTATTTTGTGTTTTTAATTCCTTTAATATTTTTGTCATCTTCAAAAAAGTCATAAAAAAATGAAAACAACTTAGTTTTCATTGGTTCTTTTTTCTCTAGGTCAATAATTCTGTCTAGAAAAATATGAAAAAATAAAATTGACATTTTATTTTGTTTTAATATTTTTCATGCATTTTTCTTGTAAATAGCATTTTGTTAAGTTTAGTTTGATGCTTAAATTTGATGATTTTTGTTCTAATAGATGCTTTAGTATTTTTAATCCCTTCTTTTTAGGTTGATTAGGTTAGACATGTATCTTGTATATAGGATTTAATTCACAATTTTAGAAAATTAATTTTAGGTGATTTGATTAGATGTGAATAACATGACCAAAATTAGGGTTTAGGTGATAACATAGGTGAATAAGTCCATTTCCCTTAGGAACTAGAGATTGAATTTTTGGGGTATGGGACTATAGGGACTATGGGTAGTTATTAGATCCCTTAGAAATTATTAGGATTCCCCTACTGCTATTAGAATACTACTATATTTGTTTGACTGGTGTGGTATGCCCTCTCTGGGGATTATTGTTTGTTTGTGTGGGTATTGGGATTGCTTGGGGATTGGGAGAGCTGAAGACTTGTGATGATGAAGGCCATTGGAGATCCAGAGATTGAAGTCCAGAGTTGATGAGGAGATTCTGTGCTGGCAGCTGTTGAAGTTGGTAGGATCTAGGAGTTAGGCAGAGCCCTAGAGTAGACAACTTGATTCTCAAACATGGAAGGTCTTGACTGCCTCCATTCTTCTCTGTGATGCAGAGTCTCTCTAAGACACTCACCCCCTTCCTTTGGAAGGCTTGGTGCTACTGTCTAAGGGATAGAACTCTTGAGAGAAAATATCCTATGTGTTAGTAGCAGTTTGTTTGCCACCCTTGGTAGTCAACTAATTGCTTAACACCCAAATTCACTCTTGTGATTGATCCCTCAGCTTGGAGATGGAAACTTGAAGACAAGCCATTGCAGATGGAAGACTGATAATCAAAGACCTTGCTTGAAGGCTGTGGAGATGGAGATTGAGGCTTGCTGAAGCTTGTAGCTGGTTGGAGATGACTTGAAGATAGGTGTTGATCCAGAGCTGCTGTGGCTGTTTATTTTTGCTGTATTTCATTTCTGATGTATTGATTGGTTTTCCTGACTGTATTGTTTGCTGTTAACCTGTTGGGTTGAAAGTGAATCCTGTTCACTTTTGCCTATTGTCTTCTAGGTTCGAGGTTGAGTGAGACTCCCTTGCCTCGCTTGTATTGTCGCATCCATGCATTTTCCTACTTTACTATATATATCTGATATTGTTTCTGTTTCCGTCTATTCCCTTAGGATCTCTGTTTCTCTCTGCGCAAGAGAGGAGCATGATAGACACTAGGTCTTAACCCATGCATGATAACATTAGGTCAGTTCAATTCCCTTTGCAACCATAGGATAGAGTTCTGTCTCTTCTTTCTCAAAACAAACAGAAAGACACAATAAGATTTCAAACACAATAAAAGACACTTCTTCCGTAAAAGAATGTGAACTCATCAAAACGTCATTTTTGTCCGCTTGGACCAGTAATCAGGAAACCCCTTTTTCAGAAGGAATAAAAACAAATCAAGACAGACTTGTGTCGTACGTGGCCCGAACTACGTTTGCTCTGATCTTTCATTCTGTATGAAAGTACGTAGGCATAGGATGCGATATCCTAGCGAGCAACCTTCCCCTCCTTTCCCGTAGGTAGGCGAACTACGTTGACTCTGATTTCTCGTTCCAGACGGGAATACGTAGGCATAAAGTGTGATGCTTTGCCGAGTCCTTTTATTTTCTTTTTAACCCTTAACCCTGTAGAGTAGACAGAATAACAATCCATACCCGAAAACAAGCGTGGATCCCGTCGAGTACGACGAACGTGAGGGGTGCTAATACCTTCCCTTTGCGTAACCGACTCCCGAACCCAGGTTTTGGTTGCGACGACCATACCTTTCCCGTGTTGTGCGAGGTTTACTCTGAGCGTTTCCTTTCCCTCCCGTGGGATAAATAACGCACGGTGGCGACTCTTCTGTTCAGCCGGCGCCGATTTTCGCAGTAGCGACAGCTGGCGACTCTGCTAGGGATCCAACGTCCCCTGGCTGCTAAGGACTGCGATAGTTCTTATGCGTTTGGGATCCAACGTCCCTTAAGAGAGTCAATCCTAACGCTTGTTTTCCCGTCGAGGATTTTGTATGGATTTATATTTCTGACCTTTACTATCAGCATATTATTATTGTCATTATTGCTGTATTTTGGGGTTGTGATGGGTGTTCTGATATTGAGTGAGAAGCCGGACCTGGGCTTGAGTGCACCTTAGAATTAGAGTAGAGATTAGTGGGCGCCCGCTTGCTTTGCTTGCCTTGGTGTCCCGCGAAATCTACACTCAGACGAGGTTTCTCTGGTTGGCCTCCTGCCCCTTCCTTTGGTTGGCGTGGGTTGCTGGTTAGTTGAATTGTCGACTCTGGGGACCGATCATTTGGAAGTTGGCTAAGCGAGGCCTCTTCAGGATTTGATGATGCCACTCCTTCTGGGAATCGTATCATCAACCCTGAAAGTCTGTGACGCCGACGACCGCATAGGATGCCGCACCTTTGTCAGTTACTAGGACATCCACCTGTGAGAGGGTTTGGGGTTATGCAGGTAACTAGACCTTCAGACACCGGTTATTTCTTAATCAGAGATCTTGAGTATTTATGGAGAGTTCTGAGGTCTGTCAGAGACCAGTTGGAGAGTTCGGAGGTCTGTCAGAGACCATTTGGAGGGTTCTGAGGTCTGTCAGAGACCAGTTAGAGATATGATTTGGGGTCTACCAGAGACCAGTGGGAGTTTTTGTTTGAGGTCTGTCAGAGACCAGTGGGGGAGCTTTGTGTTAGGTCTATCTGAGACCAGGGTTTGAGGACTTCTAGAGAGTCTATCTGAGACTTCTTGATATGGTTCAGGCTGTTCAGCTACGGCAGTTGGTCCCTGTTGCATGTTACTTGCATTGCATTGTTTGCATACTCATCATCATTGCATCCCACTAACGTGTGTCTGTGCTGCAGGTGCATTTGCATTTCCCTAGTTCTAGTGTCCGGATTTCTGGGTGATTGGTCATGGCCAGCTTGAGGAGGACAGTTGCTTACAAATTGCCTACTCCTGATGTTGTTCCCCTGCTTGGGTTGATCTCTCTGGCTGATGAGGATGTTCGTAGGAGCTTCAGGATGAGCTATGGAAGACTATTGAGATTGGTGCGCAAACCCACGGAGATGGAGCTAGATGGGTTGTATGCCTTGATGCAATTCTATGATCCCGCATTGAGATGTTTTACGTTCGCTGATTTTATTCTGGGGCCTACCATTGAAGAGTATGTGGAATTTACTGAGCTACCAGTGCAGAACAAGGTTCCATTCATTCATTCTGGCGCTAAGCCCAAGCCGGAGGACTTGGCAAAAGCTTTGCATATGGATGCTTCTGAACTGTTGACTACTGTTTCCCGTGGAGTTCCAGGCTTCTCGCTCCAGTTCTTGATTGGTAAATCCCAGGAGTACGCTAAGAGCGGGTGCTGGATTGCCTTCAATGATGTGTTGGCTCTGTGCATTTACGGCATAGTATTGTTTCCCAATGTACCGGATTTTGTGGACTTCGACGCCTTCTACTTGTTTGCCGCTGGTAATCCTGTACCTACCTTGCTCGGAGATTTCTACCACTCACTGCATTACAAGAATGAGAAGGGAAGAGGAAAGAATGTTCATTTCTGTGTACCATTGCTGGGTATGTGGTTCGAGAGCCACCTTCCTAAGAGAAGATCTGTCATAGAGACTACAGTCCCAGTTGGCTGGCCGGAGCGCCTGATGAGGTTATCTTCCGAAGACGTCGAATGGTTTGATAGAGATCTGCTGGGATCTGAGCTTATCTTCAACTGTTCTGGGTACCCTAATGTTCCGTTGATAGGAAGGAAAGGGTGTATCAATTACAACCCTTCTCTGTTCATTCTCCAATTCGGATATGCGCTGAAGAACCCACCCAAAGAGGAGGAAGTACAGGAATCTCTGTACTTCACCGGAGATTTGAAGGGGGAGTTATTAGCCAAGCTGCAGCATGCCTGGACGTGTATTAACCAAAGAGGGAAGCCGCTGTTAGGGAAGAATGACTGTCAGGCCTATGCACCTTACAGAGTTTGGATCCAGGAGAGAGCAAGTCAGTTGCGGATGCCATTTCCAGATGCACCAGTCCTTGTTCCCGTTCCGATAGCAGAGCCAACTACTGTTTCTAGGGAGGCCTACGAGCAAGTTGTGAAAGAAAAAGAAGCCTTGATGAAGATCAACGAAGGGTTAGAGCAGGAGCTAGCCCAGATACGTAGTGAGAAGAACAAGGCCGTGCATGCTTTCCAACAGCAGATTGAGCTAATGAACAGACTAGGGGCTGAGTTGACTGAGGAAAGGAAGAAGCGCGAACGTCTGGGGCAAGAGTTCAGAAGCTCCCATGACATGCTTGAATCCAAAAAGAAAGCACTCGACACAGCACACCGAGAGATCTCTTCTTGCAATAAGACTTGGAATGCCACGCTCACCAACAATAAGAAGAGGGAAGATAAGTTGAAGCAGCAAATTTCCGACCTCGAAGAGCAGTTGAAGTCTAGCATCAAGAAGTGTGAAGAAGAGGTGATGACCCGGTATAGTCTCCAGAACGCACTGAACAAGGCCATCAAAGGCAGGGATGAAGCTGTGTCTCAGAAGCGTAAACTAGAGGATCGCTTCGGAGAAGGGGCATGGGAGGAAACAGCTGAAGACGTGCGACGTGTTCTTAAGAAAAGAAACCAACTTGTTGAAGGGCTGCTTACCCGACCAAGTCATCCGGAGACCAAGAAGTTGCTAGAAGAGTACCAGACTTATGGGAGTGTTTGATCATGTCATGTAGTAACTTGTATGCTTTATTTGCATAGTGCTGACCATCACTAGGATTGTTGGTTGAGGTCATGCCTTTCTTTGTACTCAGTGATGTTGTATTCTTGGCTCATTGGGTTTCTCCGCAATATATGAGGCTTTCTGTGATTCAACTCCGATCTTTGTATTGTTAGCACTGTCACTGCACCGGCACCTTCACACTAGAATCGGGGAGTTAATTTCCCTAATGCACAGACACACACATTGCATTGCATTCATATTCATATTGCATTACAGGTAACCTTTGGATGGTATCTTATTTCCTGCTCTGTACCAGGTATTTTCAGGATTGCAGATCAACGCCCGCACAGATATTCCACTCGCACCAATTGTCAAAGAATCATGGATCAAATGCAGAACGAGATGCAAGATGTGCGCGAGAAGCTAGCTCTCTTTATGCAGACCATGGAAGCTATTGCAAAAGGTCAGGAGAATCTACAAGCCATGGTGCAGCCTCTGTTGGTCAGAAATGCTGGTCACGGTAATGAGGATCATCAGTCTGTGCGAGTCGACACTGTTCATGGAGATGGCACTCCCACGCCAGTGGCTCCCCCTGTAGTCAATATACCTGCCGCTAATGTCAACAACGCTACCGCTGCTGGGAACGGTAACGTCGGAATTGGGAACGAGACGGCTGTCCATAACGTTGGGCTTGGTGATGTCAACTTGGGTGATAATATGGGTGGCAACGGCTTCGGTAATGCTGGATTCGGGTTCAATGATCAGGGATTCGATAATGCTGGGAAATATGGTTTCAATGCTCAAGGCTTTGGGCAGGACGGTTTTGGTGTGACCAATCAGGGTTACGGAGGCTTTGGAACTGGTAACGGCGCTGGGTTAATGGCTTTTGGACCTGCTGGAGTTGCTCAGGGGTACGGCAACAGAGGGAGAGGCCCGGTGATGAATCAGATCAGAGCTGGCCGTAATAATGGATATGATGGGTATGGAGCTGGGAATGGTATGTGGCAAGAAGATCAGCAGGAGGACGCTTTCTCCGGCGGAGGTTTCGAAGGGCCGATGGATGACTCCCAGAAGATCAGAATGCTAGAAGAGCAGATGAGGGGGGTCTTGAACCAAAGTGCTGTGGGCTTAGACATGTCAACAATGGGCCTGGTACCTGGCTTGAGGGTGCCAATCAAATTCAAAGCTCCTACGTTTGACAAGTATAAAGGGGACACATGTCCGAAAGTGCATGTGCGGGCTTATTATCGAAGAATGTCTGCGTACTCAACTGATGAGAGAATGCTAATGCATTTCTTTCAAGATAGTTTATCAGGCCCTTCCCTAGAATGGTATATGGGGTTGGAGCCAACTAATATAAAGACATGGAAGCAGCTGGCAGAGGCATTTGTAGCTCACTATAAGTATAACAGCGACTTGGCGCCCAACCGGGTCCAATTGCAAGGACTATCTCAGAAGAAGGATGAGAGCTTTAAAGAGTACGCGCAAAGATGGCGCGACATGGCTGCTAGGGTTCGTCCTCCTTTAGAAGACAAGGAAATGAATGACATGTTCGTCGGCACATTCACAGGCATGTTTCACGACAAGTTGTTTCATACATCTCTGGCCAGTTTCTCAGACTTAATTCTGATGGGAGAAAAGATTGAACGTAACATTAAGCAGGGAAAATTCCAAGCTGAGGAATCAACTGCATCTGGCAGTAACAGAAAGAGTTTTGGTGGGCGCCGTCAGGGCGAGGCAAGCGCAGTGTTTGGAGGCCGAGGCCGAGGCAGAGGTCGAAACCAATATCGTCAGCCGCAGCAGGTGGCGAGTGTCACTATCCCATATCAGCAACAACCATTTCAACAACAACAACCGTTTCAGCAGCAGCCAATGCAACAACAACAACAACAGCAGCAGCAGCCACAGCAGGGGTCACAGCAGGCTCAACGAAGATTCCAGGGTGGTAAACCAAGGAGAGTATTTGAGAAGCCTCCCTCAACGTACGCAGATTTGTTGCAGACATTGCTGGGTTTGAACCTGGTAGAGAAGAGAACTCTGGCACCTATAACGGGAACTCCTCCGTATGGCTATGATGCAAGCAGGCACTGTGATTTTCATTCCGGGGCTCCGGGCCACGACGTAGAGGGTTGCCATGCTTTTAAGCATGTTGTGAAGGATCTTTTGGACAATAAGGCTATCAATTTCGGAACGGCAGGTCCCAATATAGTGCAGAAACCCATGCCTAATCATGGGGCAAACGCCATTCTGACGGAGGAAGGGTTGAATCTGATTATGAATGTCGATGAGTTAAAGACGCCGCTGAGAGAGATAAAAAACAGATTGTTGCAAGGGGGTGTTTTTCCAGGATGTGACGAGTATTGCTTAGAATGCTGGACCCTGGCTGGGGGGTGCGATGATTTGAAGAAAGGCATTCAGGCTTTAATTGATGACGGCACATTGCAGTTTGACCGAGCAGCAATCGAAGAGCCCGCAGGGGCAGTAGCAGATGATCAGAGTGATGTGGCCACTGTAACGATTCCTCGAAAGACAATCACTATAACAGCACCGGCTCAGCGACTGCCGATCACCATAACTAAGGCCGAACCAATCCCGTACGAGAGCACAAAAGCAGTCCCATGGTCATATGGGTTGGAAGTGTATTGTGACGGAATAAAGATTGATGTTAATAAGCAACCAGCCGAGACTGTAGAGAACGTTGTTGGTTCAGGAGGTATGACAAGGAGTGGTAGGATCTTCATATCGCCTGAGGTGGAGGCCGAAAGACTGGCAAAAGGAAAGGGAAGGATGGTTGAAAATGTCCCCGTGCAAGCAAGCGAAAAAGCATCGGCATCGAAAGAGGTAGAAGAGTTCATGCGCTTGATTCGAAAAAGTGATTATAAGATTGTGGAGCATCTGCAACAGACGCCTTCAAAGATATCTATCCTGTCATTGCTATTGTGTTCTGAAGCTCACAGAAATGCTTTGTTGAAAGTCCTGGATACTTCCTTTGTACCCCAAGACGTCTCCGTGAATCAGCTGGAAGGAGTGTTGGCACATGTGAATGCAGGCCACAGCTTGGGCTTTACCGACTTCGATTTGACCCCAAAGGGGAGAGATCATAATATGGCGCTGCACATATCTGTTGAGTGTAGAGGATCAGTAATGTCGCACGTATTGGTCGACACCGGATCATCCTTAAACGTGTTGCCCAAGAAAGCGATGATGAAGCTAGATGTCAGAGGAATCTTGTGCACGCCCAGTGACTTGGTAGTTAGAGCCTTTGATGGCACGCGAAGAACAGTCTTTGGATCGATAACATTGCCTCTACAGGTGGGGCCGGAGGTGTTTGCAACTGAGTTTTATATCATGGACATCCAGCCTGCATATAGTTGCCTGCTCGGAAGACCCTGGATTCATGGGGCTGGGGCAGTCACGTCTACCCTGCATCAAAAGTTGAAATATATGGTTGGAGACAGCGTGGTCACCGTATGCGGAGAAGAGGACATCCTGGTCAGCCATCTGTCGTCATTTAAATATGTGGAGGTCGATGGAGAGATCCACGAAACACCCTACCAGGCATTTGAAGGGCTGCGCATCAAGGACAAAGGTCCCGGGCCGAGCAAAGTGTCGGAGATAGCCGTCTCGTCGTATAAAGAAGCCCAAGCTCTGGTGGGGGCAGGAGAAGCAAAGGGCTGGGGCAAAGTGCTGGATATTCCTGTGAAGATGGACCGGTTCGGGTTGGGGTACCAACCGTCGTCATCAACACCTGCTGTGGGGACACCCCGTTTCAGAGGGCCAATAAGCATCTCTGCCAGGGGAGTATGTCATGAAACCATCAATGCTGCTTCGGAGTCTGACGAAGGAGACAACGACTGTGATATAGATGCCTGGATTCAGCCAAGCACGCCAGGACAGGGACTGTGCAACTGGTCTATTCAGGAGCTTGTTCCTGTGACTCTTAAACAGTAATGCTTTGTTTTATTAATTGTTGAACAATCTGATGTCTTGCCCGGGGCATCATGATTAGCTTAGGGCTGTGCTGTTATGAACATTGCGCGTTAATCATTAAATAAATGGCGTTTTTTCATGTGCAAATATTTCGATCTCTGTCTTTCTTGTTTTGTATTTTTCAATAAAATGGCAACGTGGTTATTCGCTTTATACGCATTTTGAAGCATTTAACCATTCTTTTTGCAGGATAACATTTTCAGATGACATCCTTGAACCACCTATGACTCGTCCCGACTTTGAGCACCCGGTATTTCAGGCCGAAGAAGAGGTTGTCGAAGATAGTGACGTTCCTGAAGAACTGTTTTGGTTGGTGAAACAAGAGGAAAGAGTCATTCTGCCTCACGAAGAGGTCATCGAAATTATCAACTTGGGGTCGGAAGGGGTTGAGAAGAATATTCGTATCGGAGCCGCACTGCAGAGCGATATCAAGCGAAGACTGGTTGAAATGCTCCGAGAGTATAGTGATGTATTCGCTTGGTCGTATGAGGATATGCCAGGGCTCGATACAGATATGGTTGTGCACCGTCTGCCACTGAAGGAAGAATGCCCACCGGTCAAACAAAAGCTTCGCAGAACTAGACCAGACATGGCAGTAAAAATCAAAGAGGAAGTTCAAAAACAGTGGGATGCTGGTTTCTTGGCTGTGACAAAATATCCCTCATGGGTTTCTAACATCGTACCAGTGCCAAAGAAAGATGGCAAGGTTCGAATGTGTGTGGATTATAGGGATTTGAATAAAGCAAGCCCAAAGGACGATTTTCCACTTCCTCATATCGATGTGCTAGTTGATAATACTGCTCAATACTCCGTATTCTCCTTCATGGATGGCTTCTTAGGCTATAATCAGATTAAAATGGCGCCAGAGGATATGGAGAAGATTACTTTCATAACGCCTTGGGGAACATTTTGCTACAAAGTGATGCCCTTTGGTTTGAAGAATGCTGGGGCAACGTATCAGCGTGCGATGACGACTCTTTTCCATGATATGATGTATAAAGAGATCGAAGTTTATGTTGACGATATGATTGCCAAATCCCAGACGGAGGAAGAGCATCTGGTGAATTTGCTGAAGTTGTTCAAAAGGCTTAGGAAGTTCAGCCTGAGACTGAACCCTAACAAATGCACCTTCGGGGTGAGATCGGGTAAGCTGTTGGGGTTTATCGTAAGCGAAAGAGGAATAGAGGTCGATCCTGCTAAAATAAAAGCAATCCAAGAAATGCCGACGCCTAAAACAGAGAAAGAGGTGCGCGGGTTTTTAGGGAGGTTGAACTACATCGCTCGGTTCATATCTCACCTAACTGCTACGTGCGAACCATTGTTCAAGTTGCTAAAGAAAGATCAAGCTGTGACGTGGAACGAAAATTGTCAAAAGGCGTTCGATAAGATAAAGCAGTATTTGCAGGAGCCTCCTATTTTGATACCCCCAGTGGCAGGGAGACCCTTGATTATGTATTTGACAGTTCTTGAGGGAAGCATGGGTTGTGTTCTCGGTCAACACGACGAGACAGGGAGAAAAGAGCATGCAATTTATTACTTGAGTAAGAAATTTACAGATTGTGAATCTCGATATTCAATGCTTGAGAAAACTTGTTGCGCGCTAGCCTGGGCCGCCAAGCGTTTGAGGCAATACATGCTGAATCACACAACCTTGCTCATCTCGAAGATGGATCCGATCAAATATGTATTCGAAAAGCAGGCGTTGTCAGGGAGAATTGCCCGTTGGCAGATGGTCTTGACTGAATATGACATCCAATACATCTCGCAAAAGGCTATAAAGGGGAGTGTGCTGTCTGAGTATCTGGCGGAGCAGCCTATTGAAGATTACCAATCGATGAGGTTTGATTTTCCTGACGAGGATATCATGTACCTAAAGATGAAAGATTGTGAAGAACCGTTGCCAGACGAAGGACCAGAGTTGGGTTCCAAATGGAAGATGATATTTGACGGAGCTGTGAATGCTTACGGTAGCGG
Source organism: Lathyrus sativus (assembly GCA_963859935.3). NCBI lineage: Eukaryota > Viridiplantae > Streptophyta > Magnoliopsida > Fabales > Fabaceae > Lathyrus > Lathyrus sativus. The sequence continues at coordinate 467,003,617 of OZ012741.1, read as the reverse complement.
AATAGGGGCAATCATCACTACTCCACACGGGTCGCACATCCCGTTTACTGCCCGATTGACCTTTGCAGTTACCAATAATGAGGCCGAATACGAAGCTTGCATAATGGGGCTTGAAGAAGCCATCGATTTGCGAATCAAGAATCTGGACGTATACGGAGACTCAGCTCTGGTGGTGAATCAGATAAAAGGGGAATGGGAGACACGTCAGCCCAATTTGATACATTACATGAATTATGCAAGGAGATTGTTTCCTTTCTTTGACAAAGTTGAATTGCATCACGTACCGCGGGCAGAGAATCAAATGGCTGACGCTCTCGCCACTTTGTCTTCCATGTACAAAGTCAACTTCTGGAACGAGGCTCCCAGAATCATTATCTCTCGGCTTGATAGGCTTGCCTTCGTATTCGCTATTGACGAGGCATCCGATGACAAACCGTGGTATTTCGATATCCTTAATTTCCTGAAGAACAAAGAGTATCCGGCTGGGGCATCCAGTCAAGATCAGAAGACTCTCAGGAGATTAGCGGGTAATTTCTATTTGAATCCGGATGGTGTCTTATACAGAAGAAACCACGACATGGTACTGTTGCATTGTGTAGACGAAAGAGAGGCAAAGCTGCTCATGGAGGAAATACACGAAGGTACCTTTGGTACGCATGCTGGTGGGCATGCTATGACGAGAAAGCTGCTGCGGGCAGGTTATTTTTGGCTGACTATGGAAACTGATTGTTTCAAATTTGCAAGGAAGTGTCACAAGTGCCAAATCTATGCTGATAAGATCCATGTGCCTCCGAGTCCTCTGAATGTGATGTCATCGCCATGGCCGTTCTCGATGTGGGGAATTGATATGATTGGAAAGATCGAGCCGACAGCTTCTAATGGGCACCGGTTCATTCTAGTAGCAATCGATTATTTCACCAAGTGGGTGGAAGCAGCGTCTTATGCGAATGTAACGAAGCAAGTGGTGGCCAGATTCATCAAGAGAGATATCATTTGCCGATACGGGATCCCCGAGAGGATAATCACGGACAACGGTTCAAACCTGAACAACAAAATGATGAAGGAGCTCTATCAGAATTTCAAGATCGAACATCACAACTCCTCCCCTTACCGACCCAAGATGAATGGCGCTGTTGAAGCAGCCAATAAGAATATCAAAAAGATCGTTTAGAAAATAGTGGTGACCTATAAGGATTGGCACGAGATGCTACCCTTCGCTTTGCACGGTTATCGTACGACGGTACGCACATCAACCGGGGCAACCCCGTTCTCGCTAGTATACGGGATGGAAGCGGTGCTACCATTGGAAGTTGAGATCCCTTCTCTGAGGGTATTGCGAGATGTTCAACTAGACGAGGCAGAATGGGTGAAGAACAGGTTGAATCAGCTGAGCTTAATGGACGAGAAGAGGCTAGCTTCTCTAGCATACGGTCGTTTGTACCAGAGCCGAATGAAGAAAGCATATGATAAGAAGATACATCCGCGAAGCTTTCAGATGGGCGACCTTGTGCTGAAAAGGATTCTCCCGCCGCAGGCAGATCACAGGGGCAAGTGGACCCCCAACTACGAAGGGCCATACGTTGTCAGGAAAGTCTTTTCAGGAGGAGCTTTATTGTTGTCCACTATGGACGGTGAAGACTTCACGTCGCCTGTGAATTCGGACGCAGTTAAAAAATACTTTGCTTAAAATTGACCCGCTGGACAGAAAAAGAGAGTCCAGGCAAAAATGGGGCATCCTGGCGAACCAAAAACAGAATGAAAGGTTCGGGCAAAAGTTAGGGATAAAATTGAAAAAATGTACACCCGCGAAGTTGAAAACCTACACTGGGCGGCTTCGGCAAAAAAGGGTATCCCGGTGAACTGAAAACCCGTAAAGGGCGGTTCACGCAAAAGTTAGGGATTTGAAAGGCAAATGACTGCGGTCCGAATTTGATATTACAGTGAGCATCAGTGCGGGAGAATATACCTAAGGGGTCGATTATCAGATACAATCTCTTCGGAAGTGTGGATACCGGGAAAGCATTAGAGTCTGGCGAGTCATGGGAGGATCAGTTTGTGGTGTTCATCTGCATCCCGTTGCTGACATGTGTACAAATTTAATCTGTCAATATATTTATGCTTCTTGTGCATACTTGTATATTTGCTGTGCGTAGCTTCCTCTTTTCAGGAGTTACATCCCGTGTACAAAAACTCTGCCCATTCAGGGGCCCAATCAATAAAATATGTTATTCAGTACTTGATGCTGGTTCTTTACTGTTTTGTGCATGATAACGCCTAAGTTTACTGAAACTAGCATGTGTATAACATCACTGGCCCTTGTCGACAATTGCTAAAGCTTTGAATTAACTGAAAATAACGTCACTAACCTGAATAGATTTGGTTGCATAGGCTTGTCTTGTCTTGTTTGTATTGTTGCAGGTTTCATAGCCGCACGAGGAAGACGATCAAAAGATTGCAGTAACGAAAGACTCGACCCCCACGCATGTCATGCATAAGGATCGAACTCCCCAACTAGCCGTAGCTCATTCCAGAGGACATTCTCCAGCAAAGTCATTCATCCTCAGCAGAGTTTGGCGATTCCAAGATTATAAGGCTGTATTCAGACAGTGTATCTCAAACCGAGTTGGTTTAGTCTCAGAAGATTAATATTGGTGAGCTGTATTCAGACAAGTTCGCCATCCCGCCCCAGCGGAATTCTCTTTCCAACCAGTGTTTTCATTCCTCCCAGGGGAACTCGAAGATTAAGACTCTCCCCGGCAGAGTTGGTGTGGCGCAGTGGCATTTATGTTGTCAGAACACTGTGTGATACCTGTTCACTCTTTAGCAGAATTCCAATCATACCAAGCACATCTGTTATTCTCCAGCAGATTCGTATTCCCCAGCAGGGTATTACTTCAATGAGGTGTTTGGTTCAAGTTCCCCATTTCCCAGCTGAGTCGACTTCACTCTTCCAGCATTTATTTTGCTTGAATAATCCTGTAGCACCTGGCTATCCCCCAGCGGAGTTGGCATTATCTTCAGCATTTATTTTGCTGAAGCGAGTTCCTGTATCTCAACAGTTCGAGTCTGCATTCACATCAGCATATAGTGTCATATTTGCATCCACCAAATAAAAGCGTAGCGTTTCTATGTCGAATGGAGCATTGCATCGTTGTCAAACATACGCATTTCTGAAACATAAACTAGGTTGGCTAACCGTTTGTTTCAAGTATTGTTTCTCTTGCAGGTAGAGGGAGCTCTTGCTCAAATGAAGTATCAAGCATTCGAGGTCTCGGCGTGAGACATTCAATGAAGTGTCAGCTTTGGCATTATTCCCCACAGAGTTTTCACGATGAAGTTCTCTTTGTCTCCGAGCAGAGTTAGTTGTGAATTTCTCGTGTTTTCCCTGCCAGAATGAGTAGGCAAAATTTCTCCTCATTCCCAAGCAGAGTTGTTTGTCATCAACAGGTTCATGAATCAGAATTTCAGAGGCTGCCGCCCGTTATCAGAACAGGCATCCAGTAGTTTGGCTTCCAAATATCCCCAGTAGAGTCCGCCTCAACGTCGCTGTCACGTCAGTGCTAAGAAGTTTGTGGTTTGGGATCGATGGAGCAATAAGTCCTGACGTGGACAATTTATTCCGATATTGACGGGATTTCTTCGTGCCAGAGAAGTGGGTGTCCTAACGTGGACAGATTTATTTCCCCGGATTGATAGGAGATGTTAGTCCTAACGTGGACAGGTTCGATTTCTCAGAACAGATGGAATGTGGAGTCCTGACGTGGACATTTCCTCAAGTTGACGATATGTGTTAGTCCTGACGTGGACTGATTCGATTTCTTGGTATTGATCGAAGGTGGAGTCCTGACGTGGACAAGGTTGGTTACTCTTCGTGTTGGTATCCTGACGTGGACCATTTATTTCCAGCAGATAGCTTTATTCGTAATGGTGAAAAGACGTGAGAGTCCTGACGTGGACAGTTTATCCTTCTTCGTGTTGTTGGCAAAGTATGAGTCCTGACGTGGACAAAGTCTTATTTCCCCAGCAAGTCGAAGGCGCGCAAGTCCTGACATGGACAGGTTCTATTATTTCAGCAGGTTGAGATGTGAGTCCTGACGTGGACAAGTCTCGCTTCCCCAGGGGGTCAAAGGTGCATGAGTCCTGACGCGGACAAATTTTATTTCCTCAGCAAGTCAAGAAGGGAGTCCTGACGTGGACAAATCTAGACGAAACAGGGGTCCTGACGTGGACGAGTTATTCCTTACGTGGAAGAGCAATATATTCCTCACGTGGAAAGATTGGAGTCCTTACGTGGACAAATCAAAAGAAGATGTATTCCTAACGTGGAAGAGTTCAGTCCTAACGTGGACAGATACAAAGAAGATTCATTCCTTACGTGGAAAGATTGAGTCCTTATGTGGACATGTCAGATTTATTCCTTACGGGGAAAGATGGCATTCCTGACGTGGAAAGAGTGGAGTCCTTACGTGGACAGATTAAGAATCTTATTCCTTACATGGAAGAAAACTGGTTTCCTTACGTGGAAAGAGTGAGTCCTTGTGTGGACATATCAAGTTGGAGTCCTGATGTGGACAAATCAGAAAGATTGCATTCCTTACGTGGAAAGATTGGAGTCATGACGTGGACAAACTAAGACAAGATTGTGTTTCCTTACGTGGAAAGGAAAGAAGTTCGTTTCCTTACGGGGAAAGATTGGAATCCTTACGTGGACAGATTGAGAATGTATTCTTTATGTGGAAAGAGATTGTGATTCTTTACGTGGAAGATTTTATTCCTGACGTGGAAAGTTTAGTCCTGACGTGGACAGATGTAGAGAAGAAGTTGTATTCCTTACGTGGAAGAGCGATGTATTCCTAATGTGGAAGAGTTTAGTCCTAGCGTGGACGATTTATTTCAGACGAGAAGGCAGACGAGCCATACCCCAGCAAAGTTGTTGAAGTTTTTCCGAGTCGACGAAGCAGGCGTCCTAACGTGGACAAGCAAAGTTTTATTCTTGCAATGAGAGAAGCTTTTTAGGCTGATGAAAATAATCCCCAAGCAGTGGTGTAGTTCATGTTTGCGGTTGGCAAATTTCTGGGTTCTTAGTATTCAACCGTCTCGTACCGCGAATGTCTGAAGGCTCCGGGCTCTTCACCCAATCGGGTCCAAGTCGCTTGAATAGGGGCAGCTGTTGCACCCTAAAATTTGCTCAACCTTATTCACTTGGTTTATGTTTCAATATCATTAGCATTTGCATATAGAGTCATGTACATAGTCTAATCATCTGCATAGCATAGCATAGCAAGTCACCCAACAGGGGACCAATCATTATTCTCATCTCCATGAGCCTATCAAGAGGTTATTATTCTAATTCAATCCCATTCAAGTCATCAGAAAGAGTTTGAAAGCTGGAAAGTCAATGGATCAAGCAGTGCATCCATCTCCTATCTGAGGGTATCTGAGAGTCAACAAAGAAATTGTGAGCTGTGGGCTGAGCATGGAGAGTATCTGGACATCATGGGAGACTTAGAAAGTCATTTGAAGAAGAAGACAATCAACTAGGGTTTCATCTGTGGTCAACTCTAGGTCAATTGACTGATTAAAAGGCATTAAGGTCTATTGGAGAGATGTGGGGTTCATAATTTGACATGTAGAAGAGGATATGGTGATATGCCAAGAAGAATTCAAGAGAAATTAAGGAGAAGAGGAGTTTCTAAAATAGGGTTTCTGTGTAAAATCCCCTAGTTTAGGTCAAATTTCCAAGCAAGATAAGTCAAAATGGAAGCTTCAAATGGATCCTTGGCCAACATGAAACTTGTAGAGGATCTTAAGACCTTTAATTTGAGTGGTAAAAGACATCAAGGAGATTTATAGAACTCAAGTTATGGTCCTTGCACGTTACAGGACATCTCAGGTGTCTGAGATTTTGTCTGTGAAAGTGACTTGACTTCCAACCTATTTTTACCCCTCAAGGAGATTTCAAATGAATTTCTGGTAAACATAAGAATTGTTCCTCATTTTCTTAGATTTCTAGAATGGTATAGTATGCCTTCATATGATTTGTGGAACTCTACTTATGGTCTTGGCAAGCAAAGGGTATTTTGGTCATCTGAGGATTACAGGTCATTCTTAGCCTATGCCTAAAACTCATACAAGGAAGCTTCAAATGAAAAACTTCACAACATCAAAGTTGCTCAAAAGCCATTTTGAGTCTAGAAAAGAAGCCATGGAAGTTTGGAAATGCATGGAATGAGACTTGACCAAAGTTGGTGAAAAATGACCTAAAAAAGGCATATAAGTTGAAAAAGTTGAAATGAAAAATTGGTTTGAGAGATCTACAAATCCAATATGGGTAATCCAATATACCAAATTGATTCCAAACAAAAGACATTGGTTCAGCCACTTTTTTGAGTTAGGGTTTAAAAATTGGACTTGCTTTGTAATATTGTTTCTTGCATCATAAGGCAACTTGGTAAAACTCAACACAAGGAAAGGAAAGGCTTGGTTTTTCACACATACACTCCCAATCTCTCATGAAAGGAGATTTTAACACAAGTTTACAAAGGTGCAAGCATGAGATAAGAGATATTCAACATGCCATCAAGTGAGAAGTTCATGAAATTTCTACAACTTTCTAGAATCCTCTAGGATCAATCTAGAAACTTCTCAATCTGTTAATCATCATCTATATAAGGAAATGAAACCATTTGTGCAAGAGGTTGGTGCATTGAAGGGGAGAATAAAGAGAATTAAGAGGTTGCTTCCATTGTAAGAAATTGAGAGAATCATCATAATCTTCCATTTCTGATCATTTCTTTTCTTCATCCATCATCCATTGAAGTTTGTGAGTGATTGTAAGCAAGATCAGAGGTCCAACAATGGAGGATTGAAGAGCTAGCTTTCACATTGCAAGAATCCATATCAGAAGTGCAGGCAAGAATCCAAACATCTTCCACCATTTCTTTTGCAAACAGAAACCCTAGCACCTCCCAAAGATCATTGGTGAAAGCTTACAAGGGTTGAATCGAGCTCCTTCCCATCTGTTTCATCAAGAATTGCAGGTTGGTGAAGTTTCTTTTATCTCTCTGTTTAGGTGTTATTAGGTTAGATTATTGGTGTAGGATTGTTAGGGTTAGGAAGATGAACATGCATACAAGCTGTTGTGACCATTAGTGAAGGTTTGATCCATGGCAGTTTTTCTTTGATGACCTAGAACACTCCATTTAGGGCATGATGATACTAGTGAGATAGCTCAGGATACTCACCATAATCTGTAGATCATTCTAGGGTAATTTGAGCAAGAAATATTGAGGTTCATGACAGAGCTAATCAATGGTGTCCAGAACTTATGGCTATCGGGTTTGGTTTTTGGGAGGTCCTTAGAGAAAACTAAAAGCATAGTCTTGTAGAGGGGAAGAAATGGAGTGAATTTGGTCTTTATAAGTTTTGATTTCATGGCATATTGAGGGAGAACGAGGAGCTTGAAGTTTGTGCATGGGAGCTGTATTTCTCTGCAAACCCTAACTCATTTGGGACGATGACCGTGGACCGTCGGATTGGTTCAAATAATTGACCTTTTCATCTGATCGTATGGCTGAGATTCAAATTGAGAAACGGAGGGAGAGACCAAGGCGTGAAACGCAGCGTTTCACTAAACGTACCGTTCTGGGCTGGGTCCAACATACTGCTAACCCCACCCCCCATTTTGAGAAGCCCAATGATTTACACGTGATTATGTTGCTATTCACACCGAAGTTTTATTCTTTTTTCTTTTATTTTCCAAGCCATTTTCTGAGCGCGTTGGGCCTACTACATTTAATATCCGCACCCCTGGTTCATGGCCCACCTGGAATTTCAACTGAGCGAGTTGCTGGTAGCACCCCCCTCCCCTTTTATTTCTATTTTGTGTTTTTAATTCCTTTAATATTTTTTTCATCTTCAAAAAAGTCATAAAAAAATGAAAATAACTTAGTTTTCATTGGTTCTTTTTTCTCTAGGTCAATAATTCTGTCTAGAAAAATATGAAAAAAATAAAATTGACATTTTATTTTGTTTTAATATTTTTCATGCATTTTTCTTGTAAATAGCATTTTGTTAAGTTTAGTTTGATGCTTAAATTTGATGATTTTTGTTCTAATAGATGCTTTAGTATTTTTAATCCCTTCTTTTTAGGTTGATTAGGTTAGACATGTATCTTGTATATAGGATTTAATTCACAATTTTAGAAAATTAATTTTAGGTGATTTGATTAGATGTGAATAGCATGACCAAAATTAGGGTTTAGGTGATAACATAGGTGAATAAGTCCATTTCCCTTAGGAACTAGAGATTGAATTTTTGGGGTATGGGACTATAGGGACTATGGGTAGTTATTAGATCCCTTAGAAATTATTAGGATTCCCCTACTGCTATTAGAATACTACTATATTTGTTTGACTGGTGTGGTATGCCCTCTTTGGGGATTATTGTTTATCTGTGTGGGTATTGGGATTGCTTGGGGATTGGGAGAGCTGAAGACTTGTGATGATGAAGGCCATTGGAGATCCAGAGATTGAAGTCCAGAGTTGATGAGGAGATTCTGTGCTGGCAGCTGTTGAAGTTGGTAGGATCTAGGAGTTAGGCAGAGCCCTAGAGTAGACAACTCGATTCTCAAACATGGAAGGTCTTGACTGCCTCCATTCTTCTCTGTGATGCAGAGTCTCTCTAAGACACTCACCCCCTTCCTTTGGAAGGCTTGGTGCTACTGTCTAAGGGATAGAACTCTTGAGAGAAAATATCCTATGTGTTAGTAGCAGTTTGTTTGCCACCCTTGGTAGTCAACTAATTGCTTAACACCCAAATTCACTCTTGTGATTGATCCCTCAGCTTGGAGATGGAAACTTGAAGACAAGCCATTGCAGATGGAAGACTGATAATCAAAGACCTTGCTTGAAAGCTGTGGAGATGGAGATTGAGGCTTGCTGAAGCTTGTAGCTGGTTGGAGATGACTTGAAGATAGGTGTTGATCCAGAGCTGCTGTGGCTGTTTATTTTTGTTGTATTTCATTTCTGATGTATTGATTGGTTTTCCTGACTGTATTGTTTGCTGTTAACCTGTTGGGTTGAAAGTGAATCCTGTTCACTTTTGCCTATTGTCTTCTAGGTTCGAGGTTGAGTGAGACTCCCTTGCCTCGCTTGTATTGTCGCATCCATGCATTTTCCTGCTTTACTATATATATCTGATATTGTTTCTGTTTCCGTCTATTCCCTTAGGATCTCTGTTTCTCTCTGCGCAAGAGAGGAGCATGATAGACACTAGGTCTTAACCCATGCATGATAACATTAGGTCAGTTCAATTCCCTTCGCAACCATAGGATAGAGTTCTGTCTCTTCTTTCTCAAAACAAACAGAAAGACACAATAAGATTTCAAACACAATAAAAGACACTTCTTCCGTAAAAGAATGTGAACTCATCAAGACGTCATTTTTGTCCGCTTGGACCAGTAATCAGGAAACCCCTTTTTCAGAAGGAATAAAAACAAATCAAGACAGACTTGTGTCGTACGTGGCCCGAACTACGTTTGCTCTGATCTTTCATGCTGTATGAAAGTACGTAGGCATAGGATGCGATATCCTAGCGAGCAACCTTCCCCTCCTTTCCCGTAGGTAGGCGAACTACGTTGACTCTGATTTCTCGTTCCAGACGGGAATACGTAGGCATAAAGTGCGATGCTTTGCCGAGTCTTTTTATTTTCTTTTTAACCCTTAACCCTGTAGAGTAGACAGAATAACAATCCATACCCGAAAACAAGCGTGGATCCCGTCGAGTACGACGGACGTGAGGGGTGCTAATACCTTCCCCTTGCGTAACCGACTCCCGAACCCAGGTTTTGGTTGCGACGACTATACCTTTCCCGTGTTGTGCGAGGTTTACTCTGAGCGTTTTCTTTCCCTCCCGTGGGATAAATAACGCACGGTGGCGACTCTTCTGTTCAGCCGGCGCCGATTTTCGCAGTAGCGACAATCGACTGTTCGTGTCGTGGGTCTTCTGAGGCCTTGAAACTTCTTTAGTGGACTTCCCTAATCCACGTGAGCTTCACGGACCATAACTCCATCATTGGAACACCTTTTAAATCAAAAGTCAAACTACAGTTGACTTTTCCTGAATAGAAACCCTAATCGGGTGTCCTGGATTGCACTGTTCTTGATCTTTTGGTGACAAAATCAAATTGGACTCATGGAGAATAAATCCAATACATTGACTAATTAAACCATCAAAACCTCAATTCCTGACTGTACGGAACCCTAATTCACCTGTATCTTAACAAAGACAAACTTGAAATAGGTTATGGTTAGATAAACAAATGAATATGATCCTAAATTGATGATGAAGATCTAAGAGGTCAAAATTTGGGGTGCAACAAAAATAAGCGGATGAGACATAACGGGAGAAGACAAGCCTCTACAACCGTCGACTATCGATCATCGGAGACAAATGGGAGGAAAAGAAGTGCGGGGCAGCAGCCGCCACAAGCGCATCTCGACCACTTGACTCAAACACTCAAACGAAAATAGAAACATCACTTTGAACGATGCATATCGAAAATATGCATTCAAGTGGGAGGCAAAGCACGTGTCGAAGAAATTTCGATTAAATATCCAAGAACAACGACAAATTTCCAGAAACATTTCACTCCTAATGCATCACATTGATCTATGATGATTCGAAATGAAACAGCATGCGAAAACACCTTAAAAAATAGCAAATATGACATTCCGGTTCAGTGTTAATCAGTTAACACCCTGGGTTAACCGATTAACCAACTGTTAACGTTTGAAAGATTTGAAAATTTGAAATGGTTAACCGGTTAACCATATAGGTTAACCGATTAACATTGTACCAGAAGCCAAAAACAACAGTAGAAAATCACTTCCAGCATAAAAACAGCTTATCCAAGGATCCAAAAGATCAACTTATCAATTAAGCACGAAATTAACAACAAAAAACAGAGATCCAATAGCATGGATACACAACTACACAGCAATATCACAATCCGAACGGATCAAAATCAACCAAAATTCAATCGAATATGAAGATTAACATGATAAGCTCAAAAATTAAATTGGATCGAGAATTCCAACCTTCGAAGCGGAGATTTGCTTCGGTAAGTGTTGATCAACTAAATTTGAGCCGATCCAAACAAGATTATCCGGAAAACTTCAAGATCCACAATAATTCTTGCAAGTGGAATGATGATCAAACACTTTTAAGCCAAATTACTCCGAATAAGCACTTCCAACTCAAGCTCCAAAATCAGATATCAATTTGCACGAAAATTAATTATGAAAATTGATCCAACGATGATGATAAATGGAGGTTTATGCTCAAGAATCCATTGATTTCAATGAAAAATCAATGAATCCAAATGATGAAGAGCTTTGAGTGAGGGTTTTGGAAATGGAGAAGTTGAGAGAATTGAGAGAGAATTAAGAGCAATTCTGAATTTGAATTTGGAATTATGAGAGATTAGATGGTGAGGTTTGGAGTGAATCACTTAAATATCACTTAGGTTTGGATCCAATGCAAGGTTTGGAATTTGGATTGGAAAATGTGGTATGGAATGTGGAATGGGCATTTGGTGGGAAATTGAAATTAAACAAATTTCAAATGAGGTTCTAGATCCTTCCCAAGTGTAAAAATGAAATTCAAGTGATCAAAATTGGACTCCAAAAGTGGCTGGACTTGAAAATTCACGTACAGGGCAAAAATTACACATGTTAATCGGTTAACGCATATGATTAACCGGTTAACACTGTGAAAACTTACAAAATTAGCCTGATTTTGATGGTGTTAATCGGTTAACCATATGTGTTAAACGATTAACACCTCCAAAAATTTGAATTTGGCGCCTTTTGGAGGGAAACGCGCCCACTTGCCAGTTTTCAACTGTTTGGATATCTGTTAAGCCTCTGAAACTTGTTTGCGATCATCCTGACTGTGAAACTGCTTGAAGTAGCCTGAGCGCTGGAAATTAACCATCAAAATAAAATAAAATCGACCGTTTTATCGGGCAAAATAAAAGCCAACTACTGATGCTTGTTGTTCAGTTGCTTGCATTGGAATGATACCTGAGACACGAGAAACCTTGATCCCCTGCCTCTCAAAAACAAAAGCTATGCAATGCAGAAATGCTAGAAGAAAATGAAATGAAGGAAAAGCCAAGTTAAGAAAAGGTTTGTCAAATTTTGGGGTACAACAGCTGCCCCTATTCAAACGGCTTGGACCTGAAGGGTTGAAAAGCGAATGGCTTTCAAACAAACAAGGTAAAAGACGGTTGAATACCAAAGAAACCCGGAAATTTTCCACCCGCAGAAATAAACTGCAACTCTGATTGGGCGCAAAACTCTCCAGAAAACTGAATCCAGTTGCAACGACAACAAAACTGACTGATCATCTGGTAAAGAATACCTGACTAATAGTATACAGGAAGAAAAACATACTCACATCGTCCAAAGGTAGACGAAAAGACACCCAATACTCACATCGTCTAAAGGTAGACGGAAAGACACCAAAGCGTTCACATCGTCTAGGGGTAGACAGAAAGAAAGTCAATACTCACATCGTCTAAGGATAGACGGAAAGATACTACTGAAAGTTCACATTGTCTAAGGATAGACAGAAAGAAAACCCAATACTCACATCGTCTAAGGATAGACGGTAAGTAAACTCGTCCGAAGAACCACATCGTCAATAGGAACCGACGGAAAGAAGAATCAAAACCATAGATTACGTTAACGCACTTCAAAACCATTCAGCAAATTACCGAATCTTCTCGTCAATAGAAATTGATGGAAATCAAAATATCTTCAAAGGGCCACATCTTCACTAGGAATTGCCAACAAGGAAATCCAAACATTCTTCAAAGAGCCACAGCGTCAATAGGAATTGACAACATGAAAACCCTCTTAAAACGTCATCTCCTCCCATAAACGGATAGAAAACCATTTCCGAACCTCACATCGTCTAAGGATAGATGGAGAGAAAACCATATCTGAAACTCACGTCGTCTAAGGATAGACGGAGAGAAAACCATATTTGCATCGTCTAAAGATAGACGGAGAGAAAACCATATCCAAATCTCGCATCATCTAAGGATAGACGGAAAGAAAACTTGCTGGGGAAACACGTCGTCAATAGGAATTGGCAGCAAGAAAATCTACTGGGATGTCGTCATCAGAGGACTGATGGACAAAGCATAACCGACGTATGATTTGAAACCCAAGTAAACCGATGAGCCGACTGAACCAGGCTGCTGGAGAAATGCCCCTGTACTGATTGAAGAGCGATTCAAGTTGCCACGGAAAGCTGACAGAAACTGGCTTATGCTTCGCATGCATATGTTTGAATATGGCGTAATGCTCCATACGAAATGGAAATGCTACGCATTTGAGGATGAAATGCAAAGATGATGCAAATATGATAACTATATGAAAAAATGCAGATGCAGGCTTGGGCTGTCGGGGAAAGCTGGATAACCAAAAGAGCCACTCTAGCAAAATAAATGCTGAAGCCAACTTCGTTGGGGAATAACCGGATGTGCCAAGTATGATTGGACTTTGCTGGGGAAGACCAGGTGAAATCTTCTTGGGTACCAATGAGAATTATATTTTGGAATGATGCAAAGGGTCAGGTACGACTGACGCTGGAAAAATATCCTGTCTGAACTCAAAGGTTTTTTGGTTGAAGGGTCAAGGGATAGTAACATGACTTCCCGACATTCGTCTTGCACTTGAAGGTTGACTGAACCTGCTTGAATAGCTATGAGGGTATGGAGAGGACCGCTTCCTTCCATTTCCCAAATTTTCCCCAACCTGTGGGATCTCTGTGGAGATATTCTTCGAAAGAAAAACTGAAATCTATGCACCTTAACGGTTTGATATGAGCTGGCTAAGTATCTTGAACCTCGAAGAAGTGCTTCATATTAATTGCCCTGCGGACAAGAAAAACTCATGTGCTTTTAGGGTGGCCTTCCCCAGCCTGCAATGACTTTGCCCCTGATTGGCTGATTTGGAACAATACCTCTGGCTACGAGAGATTTACAGAGTCTCGACCTGACTGCTTCAGATTAATTGACTTCTAGATGGCTGACTCCCATGTTGTGATCATTTGATATAACTTGCCCCTGCTCGACGGAGTACTCAGGCGCTCTGCATCTTATCTTGATCAAAACATTCCACTATGGAATCTTTCCTGATGTCAAGTGCTTACTCGCAAGTAAAACAAATTGTTCTGCAAAAAAGATATATTAATGCAATACATATGATAATTTTGAAATCCAAGTCTGTTCACTGGAAAAAATTTGTGACATATAGTGAACGAATCACTCATCAGAACATTAATACAACACTGTAAGAGGAATCCTTTTAGGATTTAGTTTCGATGTGATCTTTACCGAAGTATGCTTTCAAAACAACCCTGCTTCAATTAGGACTTTTGAAGGTTGTAACGTGGTCAGGTTCACGGTTTGAAAAGAAAGGATAAAAGCTCAAAGTTTGTTTTAACCCACCCATCTCCGTGATGTTCTCCAGTCCTATATTCAGCTAATTTGACACTAGCGCTTACCTCTCAGAGGTTGAATGACAGGAATGATGGTTCGGGAAACCACAAGTTTTCGGAGTAACAGTCACTCGCTTTTCGTCTTTTGGTGTGCTTGGAGTCACACGACTTGTTCTTTATCATTCTTTTTCGATTTCCCTATTTTTTCCTGGACTGACACCTATCCTGCCCCGGGTTAAGATTGAGGGTTTTTCATTTTCAGAAAGAACTCCTACTACTAGGCTCAAAGGGGTCAACAAGGGATTATCATCCTTATATCTCCGATGTTTAGGAATTTGAAACAATGCCTGTACATCATCAACATGTTGTTTATTCAAAAGCATACAATCGGAAGCTTGCGCGTCTTTCAATTTCGTCATCCTCCCCGGATTCCGCTTAAACAAGCGGTAGGCATCTGTAGAAAACAATTAGTGAACACGAATGTATTTAATCAAAACATGCATATTCATTTCATTATGATTATCAATGGAAAACAACAAGTTTTACAAATGAGTTTGCACTTTAATAGAAAAGAAACTACAAATTTAAAGAAATGACTGGGCTTTCACACTGATTAGCTGCTAGGGAGATGTGACCCTTGAAGTCTTCAAACTCAATCAGACGAGCGATGTACGACCAACTCTCCTCTTGGAAAAGATATGCACCTTCGGTCCATCAACTGTTGTACCCTGGCTTGAAAAGCCTCACAATCTTCAGTAGAATGCCCTATGGATCCTCCATGATATCCACATTGAGCATCAGGACATACCCGGGAGGGTAAGGTTCTGGCACCGGTCTGAGAGCTTCGGGCTCCACCAAAGAATTCCGAACTAGGTACGGCAGCAGTTGACTGTACAACATAGGCACTGGACACAGAGGAGCATTCCTTCTTTTCAAATTGTTGTGAGGCCTATTCTGATTCTGGTACTGATAGCTTTGCTGCAAAGACCTAAAAGGCCGTGGATTCTGAATAGCAGAAACGTCCGGCGACTGGGTTCGGACTCTTGAGGACTCTCTTTATTCAGGCGCTTTCACCCTTAAGCTTGACCCAGGAACAGGCAGCAGCTGTGGGCAGAGGGATTCTGACACCAAAGATTGTAGGATATACTCTTGATCTACTGCAGCTTTAGGTGAGGGAATAGGAACATTCATCCCTTTTGCATGATAGGGAATAAATTCACCTGATACATTCATGCCGCCCGGCGTGAATTCAATTGTCTTTGAATCAATCAGGTCCTAAACCTTATTCTTAAAAGCTTTACAGTTCGTAATATTGTGCCCCTGTCCCCCATAGTGGAAATCGCAATGGGCATTGACATCATAGCCTGGTGGTGGCTGGCCAGTAAATGGAGCCAGAGTCCGAAGCTCAACCAAATGAAGCTGAAGCAGGATTTGCAGCAATTGAGCATACGTCATGGGGATTTGATTGAAGATTCTGTCATCCATTCTTGTCCTTTGAGCATACTTCCTTACCCTGGGATTATCTCTGATGCATACTATGTTCTGGTATAGGTTCCACAGGCACAAGTGGTGCAAGCATCTTTGCTGCAGCTTCGGGCACCTGATCACCTTCTTTTCTGAGCACGTTCCTTATCAATTCCATGATTAAGCCCACCATAGTTTTCAACTACTCGTTTTCCTCTCTGAGTGCATTCTGATCCCAGCGCAACGCTTGCATGTCTACAATGAACTGCCCCATTTGGCCCTGGACTTTCTTCAGCTCTGCTTGAACTTGCTCCATAACTTTGCGGGGATTCTTGTGATCTATCCGATTGTATAACCTGCAACAAACTAGTGGAGTACATGAAGTCAGATTAACAGTTCCGAGGTACCTGTTATGCAAAATAATATGCAAAATGCAGACAAGTATGCAACAGGGAAATTTCAGGATAGCACCGAAACAAATAGGAAGCCAAAGATTCAAACAGGGATAACCGTCACACATATATGCACCATACAGGAGTAACTGAATACAACCAGAGTGACCTCGACCAATAAGCCTGGCGATGGTCAGCATATAGTAATGAACAAATGCTACACGGGGATACAACCCTCAACTGAGTCTTCAGTTTGATACTCTTTCGAACAACTGCTCTCGGTGAATTCCTCCATAACATGAATTGATACACCCGCCTGGCTGGATGAAGGAAGATCATTGATTTGAATACCCTGCAGCATGACTGAGATCCTGTTGGAATCCAGTAGAGTCTGAACCTGGCTTCTAAGCACCTTACAGTCTTCATTTGAATGCCCATGTGCCCCAGCATGGTACTTACAGCGGGCGCTGTCATCGAAGCATGGCGGATATGGCGGGATCTCTGGATTGATCTTCTTTGGTACTATCAACCCACCTCTAATCAAATCCGGCAACAACTGACTGTACAATATCGGAAACTGAGTAAAATGCCTCTCTGGTTTCCTTGGTCTTCGTCTGGCGTGCCAACGCGGTTGATGACGGTATGACTGCTGACTCTGAAGGAAAACAGATACCTAATACATAGACCCAACAGATTGCTGACTCTGAACACTCGAAGTATCTGAAAACTGAATATGAGGTGCAGGAGATTTTGAGATAACATCACTTCCTCTTTCCTATTCTTCCTGAGAACTAACAACTGATTCATTCTCATCAACTGAGATATAGGGAATGTTTTGAATCTTTCCGCTCTTGATTCCACTCTCAATACGTTGACCCATTATCACCAAGTCAACAAAGTTCGACATTCTACCACTGATCATCTTGTCAAAGAAATGGCCTTTCAAGGTACCCAAGAATATGTCAACCAAGTCTCTTTCCAAAAGCGTGGGTTGAACACGAGTAGCTAACTCTCTCCATCTTCGCACATATCCTTTGAAGGATTCATTGTCCGCCTGAGATAGTTCTTGCAACTGCGTGCGACTAGGAGCCATGTCAAGATTGTAGTTGTACTGCTTCACAAAGGCATTGGCTAAATCTGACCATGATCTGATGCAATCACTCTTCAGCTGCATGTACCAATTCAACGATGCTCCACTCAGACCGTCCTGAAAACAGTGAATCATAAGCTTGTCATTGTGGACATGTGAAGTCATTTTCCTGTAGAACATTACCAAATGCTGCTTTGGACAGCTATCCCCTTTGTAATTCTCAAAATTCGGCATTTTAAACTTCGGAGGCATCACAAGACCGAGCACTAAACACATGCTCGCAGCATTCAAATTAAGAGTATTCTGACTCATCAGGGCATCAAGCTTTTCCTCCAACAGTTGACATTTTCTCATAAATTCAACAGTCTATGGGTCTTCAGCAATAACCTTTGGAACAATCCTCTGAGGATCTGGCACAAAGAATGTGAAGCTCTGATAGTCTGTGTCATGAAGAGAAGATGAATCTCTATCTCTGACAGGGATGCTTTTGAACTTCGACAGGAATCTGCACAGGCTGAGCTTGAGCGACATTGTTCACTGGAGTCCTCTGAATACCGGCCTCCCCTCTAGTCATAATTGTCATGGCCTCCATGAGTTGATCTATCTGATTCTTCATCAATTCAAACTCTGCCCTTGTAACAACCAAATTCTGCTCTCCTGAGTTCATGGTCCTTCCAGAAGCTAAGTCCAATGCGAATGTCGGGAAATCAACTAACGAAGTGGACAAAAGATGGGTAAGCTCCCTATTTCGGATGAGGATGGATATGCAAAATGAAATGCAAATGCAATACAATGCAAAATGTAGAATGCTAAAGCAACAGACAAGGGATCAAGACTGTTGCGCTGTAGACTGAGAAAGATTAAAGCTCTGCTTCAGCAAGAACCTAGCACCGCTCCGATAGGAACCAAATGATACTAATAATCCAGATTCAAACCGTAGAGAAAACCGGGTAATCTGAAGGTAAAAGTTTCCTGCACAACCCCAATCTCACTCACAGGTATGGACCTATCCACTGACAAGGTTCGACATCCTATGCGTTCATCAGCGTCACAGACTTTCAAGAAATGATGATACGTTCACCATTTCTGGTTTGGCATCATCATCTCACGAAGAGGCCTCACTTAGTTGAATCACAAATGATCGGTTCCTAGAGTCGACGACCCTCATATCCAACCTCCCGTCGAGCCCTAAGGGCTAGAGGAGAAGTCATCAAAGAGAATCTCGTCTGAGTGTGAATTTCATGGGAAACTGTACCTGCTAAGCGAGCAAGCCCCCCACTAATCTCCACTACTAATGCTAGGTTTGTACTCAAGCCCGGGTCCGGCTTATCACTCATCAGAACTTCCCTCCCCACAGCACATCAATAATGATATATGCTGCTAAAAATAAATGCAGGAAAGTAAATAAAGTACATATATACAACACCCAAAAAATAAACAAACAAGCGCTAGGGTTGACTCGCACAGGGAACCAGAGTCCCCAGCAGAGTCTCCAGCTGTCGCAACTGCGAAAAACACCCGGCAGAAAACATAAGAGTTGCCACCTTTCGTTATTTATCCCAAAGAGAGGGAAAGGAATTGATTGGAAAAACATGACGAAAAAGGAAAAGACAAGGTCATTGCAACCAAGTCCTGGATTCGGGAGTCGGTTACGCAAGGGGAAGGTATGAGCACCCCTCAAGTTCTTCGTACTCGACGGGATCCACACATTGTTGTCTATCTAGAAAGGGAGTGTTATCTATCTATGCTAAAGGCTCACAGGACGAAAAGAAAAAGAAAAGTGACTCGGCAGAGCATCGCCGCTCTGTGCCTACGTAATCCCTCGTACAATGGGAAAGTCAGAGTCAACGTAGTTCGGCTAACTACGGGTGAAAGGGGGGAAGGTTGCTCGCCAAGACATCGCGTCTTGTACCTACGTACTTTCATCTGGCATGAAAGATCAGAGCAAACGTAGTTCGGGCTAAAAAGACCACAAGTTGGTTCAAAAATTTTTAGGCCCGAGTAGGGTTAACAAGTAGTTCTAGCAG
Source organism: Lathyrus sativus (assembly GCA_963859935.3). Taxonomy (NCBI): domain Eukaryota; kingdom Viridiplantae; phylum Streptophyta; class Magnoliopsida; order Fabales; family Fabaceae; genus Lathyrus; species Lathyrus sativus. The sequence goes on along the minus strand of OZ012741.1, from coordinate 466,984,130 downwards.
TTGTGTATGCAACTCGACCATTGGAGACTTAGGCGTTACCGTTTGCGGTAGAACTAAAAGTTAGCAACACTCTTTTATCTGAAAAGATTTTCCTGATTAAGAACCCCAAAGAGTGAAAAAGATTTGAAGTGTTTTTGCGTTTTTTAGAGAAGAAGTGTTTTAATTATTGAGTGTTTATAATGTATGTTATACTAAAGTCTAAAACCTAGGATCGAATGCGTCGCATATCGTCCTAAGGACGTATACTAAACACTCTAGGAAATTGAGAGGTAACCGCTCAATCACCATTTCCCAAGTACAAGGCTCATGGTGAAACATCCATTATCTTTATTAAGTATGTTAAGATTGTATGAAGATGAGAAGAGAAGACGAACTCTAAAGGGGACTAAATCAATCCTAAAAGTTGTCATGCAATGTGGACCTAGAGTTGAGTTTAAAAGGGGAAAAATCTACCTTAATATTAGCATGCATGGTTTGAACTTAATGTATATCACAATCCAACTTGAACAAGAAGAATTGGAAGTCCTAAGGGGAACAAACATGCATAAAGAAGGCAAGCAAACAAACATGCAAGCACTGAAGCAAAATAAGCGGATGAGACATAACGGGAGAAGACAAGCCTCTACAACCGTCGGCTATCGATCATCGGAGACAATGGGAGGAAAAGAAGTGTGGGGTAGCAGCCGCCAAAAGCGCATCTCGACCACTTGACTCAAACATTCAAACGAAAAAAGAAACATCACTTTGAACGACGCATATCAGAAATACGCATTCAAGTGGGAGGCAAAGCACGTGTCGAAGAAATCTCGATTAAATAACCAAGAACAACGACAAATTTCCAGAAACATTTCACTCATAATGCATCACATTGATCTATGATGATTCGAAATGAAACGACATGCGAAAACACCTTGAAAAACAGGAAATATGACATTTTGGTTCAGTGTTAATCGGTTAACACCCTGGGTTAACCGAATAACCAACTGTTAACGTTTGAAATATTTGAAAATTTGAAATGGTTAACCGGTTAACCATATAGGTTAACCGATTAACACTATACCAGAAGCCAAAAACAGCAGTAGAAAATCACTTCCAACACAAAAGCAGCTTATCCAAGGATCCAAAAGATCAACTTATCAATTAAGCACGAAATTAACAACAGAAAACAGAGATCTAACAACATGGATACACAATTACACAGCAATCACAATCCAAACGGATCGAAATCAACCAAAATTCAATCCAATATGAAGATTAACATGATAAGCTCAAAAACTAAATTGGATCGAGAATTCCAACCTTCGAAGCGGAGATTTACTTCGGTAAATGTTGATCAACTGAATTTGAGCCGATCCAAACAAGATTATCCGGAAAACTTCAAGATCCACAATAATTCTTGCAAGAGGAATGAAGATCAAACACTTTTAAGCCAAATTACTCCAAATAAGCACTTCCAACTCAAGCTCCAAAATCATATCTCAATTTGCACGAAAGTTGATTATGAAAATTGATCCAATGATGATGATAAATGGAGGTTTATGCTCAAGAATCCATTGATTTCAATGAAAAAACAATGAATCCAAATGATGAAGAGCTTTGAGTGAGGGTTTTGGAAATGGAGAAGTTGAGAGAATTAAGAGAGAATTAAGAGCAATTCTGAATTTGAATTTGGAATTATGAGAGATTAGATGGTGAGGTTTGGAGTGAATCACTTAAATATCACTTAGGTTTGGATTCAATGCAAGGTTTGGAATTTGGATTGGAAAATGTGGTATGGAATGTGGAATGGGCATTTGGTGAGAAATTGAAATTAAACAAATTTCAAATGAGGTTCTAGATCTTTCCCAAGTGTAAAAATGAAATTCAAGTGATCAAAATTGGACTCCAAAAGTGGCTGGACTTGAAAATTCACGTACAAAGCAAAAATTACACATGTTAATCGGTGAACGCATATGATTAACCGGTTAACACTGTGAAAACTTGAAAAATTAGCCTGATTTTGATGGTGTTAATCGGTTAACCATATGTGTTAACCGATTAACACCTCCAAAAATTTGAATTTGGCGCCTTTTGGAGGGAAACGTGCCCACTTGCCAGTTTTCAACCGTTTGGATATCTGTTAAGTCTCTGAAACTTGTTTTCGATCATCCTGACTGTGAAACTGCTTGAAGTAGCCTGAACGCTGGAAATTAACCTTCAAAATAAAATAAAATCGACCGCTCTATCGGGCAAAATAAAAGCCAACTGCTGATGCTTGCTGTTCAGTTGCTTGCACTGGAATGAAAACTGAGACACGGGAAACCTTGATCCTCTGCCTCAAGAACAAATGTTATGCAATGCAGAAATGCTAGAAGAAAATGAAATGAAGCAAAAGCCAAGTTAAAAAAAGGTTGGTCAAATTTTGGGGTGCAACACATTCATCTGCAAGTCATAATGGAACACTGCTTGAATAACATGATAACTGTTTTTTACTAAGAAACCGTGTTTGCTCCACACCACACAAAAGAATCGTCCACTTGCCGGTTCGGCCGAACATCCTACAGAATGACCAAAAGGGATTCTAATTCAGCTTCCTCGTTTGGCAGCAGTGGCCTATCATCCTTGATCTTCACATCCCAAATCCACTCATTGTCAACCCACTCCCCCATATTTGAAACTTTGAGTTTTTAGTCAGCTGTTCTTGTGAAAATGAATGGGAATGGCCTATTAAGAGAAGCAGAGCCAAGCTAATTGTTTCTCCAAAACTCAATAGAAGAGTCATTGCCTATTTTACAAGAAATATTGTTTTCGAACCAGTTACAGTCGTCCACCTCCAAGACCTCTACAAGATTCAAATCTCTCCACCATAGAGATGCATACCTGTTAACCAATGGTTTAGCCACATCAAACATTTTTTATTTGATATTCCCATATCTCAATGTCAATAAGCTCGACCACAAAATATTGACTTCGTTAAGAATGTGCCATTTCCATTTTGCTCAAGAGAGAAAGATTAAACAATTTGCAGTGTTTGACTCCTATTCCACCTTGAATCTTCGGTTTGCACACGAGATCTCAACTAATCCACAAAATTTTCCTTTTCTCCGAATCACCGTCCCGAAGAAAATCATGTTAAATTTTAATATTGTCTTGAATAACGCATTTGGCAACCTTGAATTCTGTACTCAACTACAAATTATTTTAAAATGTATTATGTACACTGTCGAAAATATTTTCCATTTTTAATGTTTAAATATCAAGTAATTATATCAATAGTTTATGTAATAATTTTGTAAATATTATTAAATTTAGAAAGGTGGAATAGTTATTCTTTTGTACCAAAAGGAGTTCGAAATATAATTGTAGCACACCCATAATTACAGATAGTAGGGAAATGTGTAAGACAGTTATGGGATTACATTTATTTTGAAAATGATTTTACAGGAATTTCCATATCAGTGTACCAATACTTCATAATGAATTGTTGGATAGTATATGGTTGTAGCCGTTAATAGGTATTTATGACAATCTCTTCATTTCAAATTAGCTCTTTTAATTTAGAATGGACAAATATATGTAACCGTGCATAAATTAGCAAATTTATTATTATTTGAATTAAGTGATAACAATTAAATAGTTAATAAATTTTAAATTAGCAAATTTAAAATATTTTTAAATAAATTAGTTTGGTTTTCTAACATAGAAGTAGGTAGGATCGAGATAGATTTTTTCAAACTTAAGTCTATCATACTTAAAAATTTAAAGTTCAAATTTGAATTGTAATATATTATAGACCTATTTTTAAACATGAATTTGATATTTTCAAATGTTTGATTTATTTATTAACTTATTTAAAAAGTCTAAAACACTTTGTTATATATAAATAAACAATTTAATTAATATTAAAATATTCTAAAAAAATTAAAATAATAATAAAACTAAATTTAATTTGCATTGACCGATGCAATCTTATATATTAACATAAATTTTGTGAAATTATTCGTTTAAAAGAACTTACAAAAATAATTTGTTATACTACAATAAAAATTTTCAAATTATTTTTATAAATTATTTAAGATAATTGAAATTTAATTTTATATTTTAATATAAAATATAAAATATAATATAATCGTTATAATCACATTTATTAAAATAAGTTGTCTTGATAGGTTAAAAGGTTTTTTAATATCATGTAGTCTAACTTGTAAAAAAAACATAAATTTTTTCTATTTAAAAAGTCTTGGTCAGTGTCAGTTAAACGGTAGGCGCATAGTATTTGACGTGACATATTCCCACTCTTATTCTTAGCTTATTATTTGTAATCTTTATAGTTTTTTTATTAATTCAATTTCTTTTATGTTATGATATTAACTCCAAAAAATGAATATGGTTATATTAACAATCTAAGATTTTCATTTTCAACGTTTAAATTGTACTTAATTTTTGAAATGATCAATGAAAAGAAAGAGGCATGGTATCCAAAAATTGGCATACTTTTGAAGTATTTTATATGTCAAAGAATATTTTTTTTTAAATAATCATATTTTTCAACTAAAATACCTAAATAATCATATTTTTAATTAATTTTTAAAATACTAAAGATTCAAAAAAAAAAACATCTGCAACACAGGCCAATGTTCTAAACAAATTAATATTAAATCCAATTAAATTGATACCTCCTATAAGCTAAGTCAATCTAATTGACACTTATATATTAGTGTTAAGAGGATATGTCAATTCATCTGGTACTTAAGTGTTATAGTTTTTTTTAATTTTAAATATTATATTTTAATATGTATCATTTAGTATAAATATAGGTGCGCCTATTATTACAGAACAATGTTTCCGTGTGAGTCTGGGCTTACAGCATATACCACATTTTCTTTCCAATTTGTCATTTGTGTTTATATATACCACATTTTCTTTCCAATTTGTCATTTGTGTTTATTTCAGTTCTAATATGTGTGTTGTTGGGGTGATCATTTTTCTTCCTTCTCATATTTCTGTTATGATAAATTGCATCCCCTTGATATGTAGATAAATATTCCACTTTTGCTACCACTGGTAAGATATTGTTGTATACACCAAATAAATGCAAGAAAACGTCTTGGAAAACACTTGAAAATGTTGTAATTACATGGAAGCAAGGCATACAAAAGGCTTAAAATTTTCCGCATTCGCACCAACCTCTATGTAGTTTGACTTGATAATATCCCTCTGTCCTCCCCTCATTTTGGTCTATTATCTCTTTTACACTAAAATTGTATCTATGTCGGTCAAATCTTGTAACCACATGTGTGCTAGCTTTGATATTTTTCTCCTTCATAACTTTCACGCAGCTTTCATTGAACAATTTTCCTGATTGTAACACTGAACTCTATTTTTTGACTTTGATTGTGAACAGTGATCCTAACCTAAAATAGGTTTCTTTCACCAAGGCGGCTATGGGTAGATTTCTAATGCCTTTGAAGATAGAGTTCATTGATTCCACAAGGTTTGTTGTCATATGGCTCTATCTTTGACTCTCGTCAAATGCCCTAGTCCACTTCTCCACTAGAATATTATCGACTCACCTTAATGTATATGCATTTGACAATCTAATTTTATCACGATAGCGTCTGAATGATGACTAATTTAAAGCATACTCAGTGTTCACAACTTTTTTCTGAAGACTCTTGTCTTTGATTTGCCAACCATTATCAAGATTATTGCACACACTCTCAATATATGCATGTTTGTCTGAACTCAAACAGAAGTTGGTTTGTGGAGCAACACATGTTCTGAGATTCTTAAGAAAGAAACTCCAAATACCATCAGTCTCACCTTCGACCAACGCGAAGGCAATAAGAAAGATATTATTATTCTCGTCTTGTTTCACTGTAATAAATATTGTGTCCTTGTATTTCCCGTACAACAATGTTCCACCAATTTGAATAATAGGTTAGTTGAGCACAAAGCATTTGATGCATGGTTGAAATGCCCAAAAGAGTTTATGGAATATTCAATTTCCATTTATACAAGTTCTTTCTAAGCATATGTTGGCAGTGTCTCCATAATTGCAATAGTTCCTCAAGCATATGTCTTAAATGCCACCAAATATTGTGGAAGTTCTATGTACAGAACCTCCTCATTTTCGTATACTTGTTCAACAACATTTTTCGTTTTAATCCATGCATTCTTGTATGATGGAGTATAATTGTATCGGTAACGATATGTGAGATTATTTTACTCACCTTTAATGACAGTTTCTCGCTAACGAGAGGCAAAATGTCTTAGCATATTATTTCAAAGCAACATGCCTTTGCACTAGCTAGAAAATATATAATTCACCTCTAGTTCAATTGGCTTGATGCATTTGCATGCATGCAAAACCTGACAAAACCACAATTACAAAATTACCAACCCACAAACACTCAAACCTACAACCAATACATGACGAACACCCAACCAAAAAACAAAGAGCATACCTCATACCACCACCAACAACATGATTATTATCAAAACACCCAACAAACATATGTCTACAATACATCTTCCTACCATAGCCAAAACACCCAACAAACATATGTCGGCAACACATTCTCCTACCATAGCTAAAATACCCAAACATCACAACACCAAAGCATCCAACAAACATGTTTCATGCTGTCCAAAGAACCGAAACCAATTGTTCTATGCCAGCCAAGACCCATGAACCACTGTTGGAATTTAACCACGATCTATGGTAAATTCTTCTCAATCTTAATATCAAGATTGTTATGCAATGACAATGAACAAAAACAAAATTATGTTTAAAGAAGATGAGTATGAACTGTAGAGTAACTCTCTGCCCACAACTGTGGAATTTTATTATCACTTTGCAACTGCAAAACCGTGATTATCAAACTTGATTATTACAATGATATGGGTTCCTCCATATTTATAGATTTAGGTTAACTTGCATCTCAAGATAAAACCCAAACTATAAAAGCCCAAAAATATCTAATCTAATCTTTTTAAATCAAATATGATCTTTCTAAATCAAATATAATCTTTCTAAAACAATGAATTAAATATTTAACACACCACCTAATTCATTATGTCTAAACTATCTACATTCATCATAGACCTTAGCTTCTTGAACACTTCGACTGGAACCCCTTTCATCATTATGTCTGCAATCTGATTCTTAGTTATGTAGTGTTCCAAGTTTATCTTCCCTTCTGCTACATGTTCTCGAAGATAATGGAACCTCATTTTGATGTGCTTGATTTGACCGTGTGCTATTGGATTCTTTGTCAAGTTTATAGCGTACATGCTGTCGATCTTCATGGTAATTGCTCCAGACTTTTTGCTGTGGTATTTTTGACCAGGTTCACCATCCAGGTTGCTAGACATGCCAAAAGAGAAGCAACTATAGATTATGCTTTGCATGATGACAATGCCACTAATGGCTCCTTTCTTGAACTCCAAGCAGTCGGTGCATCACCTAACATAAACACATAGCCAGTTATAGATTTTCTATCCTCAACATCACTACACCAACTTGAGTCAGTGTATCCCACTAACTTGCATTCCTTTCCTTCATTAGCTGCAGGAAACAAAATGACATAGTCGAGAGTTCCTTTCAGATACCTCAGTATCCTTTCCGTTGATGCTAGGTGTGATACCTTTGACTTCTGCATGAATCTACTTACCATACCCACATTGTATGCTAAGTTAGGCCTTGTGTGACAAAGGTATTGAAGTGACCCAATAAGTATTCTATATTGGGTTGGGTCGACATCATCTTCATCTGAATCTTTCGACAGTTGCAATCTGGTCTCAGCTGGAGTCGAAGTTGGGTTGCAATCTTGCATCTTAAATCTCTTAAGTAGTTTTCCTACATATCTTCTTTGGTGCATCATCAAACCTCTACCACTCTTGTAGAATTCGATGCCAAGGAAATATGAGAGATTTCCTATGTCTGACATTTTAAACTCCTCACTTAGGTCATGTTTGAAATCTTCGATCTCCTTCTTGCAACTTCCTGTTATCAATAGGTCATCGACATAGAGACATAGTATAAGCAATTCACTATTGCTTCTACTTACATATACTCCATGCTCAGTCGTGCACTTCACAAATTTCTTCTTCCTTAG